>JANZXR010352822.1:0-21967 GCA_027575705.1 Erythroxylum echinodendron
TGCTTTTGGATGTTCTACATATTTAGGATAGAGGTAATGATAACCAAATTTAAGATTGAGAAGTTTAAAGAGGATAAATTTTCATTTTAATAACTTTAGACAATGACAATTATTATTATTTTGAAGCAACAATAATAATTGAAAGTAAGAATTCACTACTTAATTTACGACTCTTCAAATTAGGAGCTAGTTTTCATATATCCTCCATAAGAGAATGGTTCTATTATTATAAACCAAACTTACGAGATTTATGTATAATTATGATGATTATCCTTTAAAGGTTGTTCATATTGTAACTATAAACTTAGAGATGTATGATGTTACAATTCATATTCTTCTAGAAGCCCAATATATGGAATGTTTCAAAAAGAATTTGTTATCTCTAGTACAACTATAAAGATTTGCAATGATGTGACTCTGCAAGTTCACAGGTCTCAAGTAGTATGGTATAATATCATCCCACAGGGAGTAATTGTGTAAGTACCAGGCTTGGATTACTCAATTAACTAGACTAGGCAGCAATGTAAGAATGGGGATTTAAATTAAGAATTTAACTGTCAAAAGTAAATAAAGCCAATGCTAAATAAAGATGCAAATATCTCTAGGGATTAATCCGAATGGAATGTGGTAATCTTTAAGGAGGGTTCCACTTTTATTGTTTTCTATGGACTTCACCGGATTGATTTATGAGGCGAATTCTAGTTGATAAAAGGTTGGGCCTAGAGTTTCTTAGATCCTCTTTCAAGGTATCAAAGGAGTATTATGCAATAATCCTAATCTACTATCGTAGTCTAGCAATCAAGCATAACCCATTGAATTCTTTGCTAACTGGGGTTTTCTCTCATAAATACAGTCTTTGTCTAAATCTGAAATTGATGAGTTCACTGTTTTGGAGTTTCTTTATCAATCTTCACCTATTAGTTCATTTAACAACTAATGTCAAGTAATAGTTGGCCAAACACAATACCCTTAAAATTAATCTCAAAATAGAGAAATCAAAACCAAGAAATTCATACTTATAAATCAACCAAGATTTAATCCACAGAGACTAGCTAAAACTTTCAGCCCCAACCTTGAAGCTTCAAGGAAGATACTCATTAGTGGTAGGATGAAAACCACATAAATTAGAGTCAGCAAACAACATTAGGAGAAATCAGATAATAAAACGGAGAATGATTGGGTTTTGGGATCCCTTTTTTGCATCATCCTTTGTCTCTGCCTCACTGTGTTTTGCTTGTGTCTTTTGGTGCTATGCACATGTCTTGATGGTGCGTCTAGCTCTCGTGGTGCATCCCTGGTGCTTGTTCTCCCTAGCTACGTGCGTCTTGCTTGGTGGGTCAACCTGGTGGTCAGCCTCCTCTCCTACTTTTTCACGTGCTGTCTCTCCCACGATGGTGGGTCTCTTTTTATTGTGTGGTGTGTTCTTTTCTCTTGTGGGTTAGCCTCCACTGTAGCAAGATATTGTCCCCCTTTTTTTTTCAAAACAATGCCCCAAAAAAGATAAAACCTATGCCCCTCTTGTATCCATGCTAACGACAATGTTTTTTCAGCTCCTTGCTCTTTGTGTTTTATCTCCTCTGTTGCCGTTGTGCTTTGTTCTCCCAGCTGTCGTTTAATGCTCCTGCTTGGATAGTTTCAGCCCTCCTTTACTGCGTCGTTTGGATTAGGACGCTGCTTCCTTCATTTAACCATTGCTGTGGTCCCTTTCAACCAAAGTTAAGTTTATTTCATTTCCTATAAATTAAACAAAAACCAGTATAAATGCATATTAAGAGAAACTAAACAAATTAGCAAGTAAAATATGTGTAAAACCTAATGATTGTATGCAGAAACTAAAGAAAAATTCCATTCATTCCAATGAGAAAAATGCATTCAACAAATGCCCCCAAACTCAAACTCTTGCTTATCCCTAAGCAAAATTATGAATGTTGTTGAAAACAGATTAATGAGCACTCAACAATTGGAATTTTCAGAATTTTAGTCACCAATTAAAATTTACCTTTAGCCACTTATAAAACCATATCCACCTTCATAGTGCAAGGATACCAAAGCTCGCTCAAACACACACTCCTTAATTCAAGTCTAATTAGAAACCAACCAACTCACAAGAGTAGAGAAAAGCCAAATAAATTCAAAGGCCATTTATAACCCGAGAGACTCTAAAGGTATTATCAAATTAACCAATCCCATAGGCAAAAATTCTCCATCCTATCTCCACTAATTTTTAGCACTCCTTCTTAAAGGATCAAAAGGTCTTCTTAGGGTTGTAACAGGGTTGTTGGGGTTAAACTCAACTTAGACTAAGGAAAAGGATAATAATAGTTCAAATGAAATGGAAACAATTATTCGAAAAATAAGAAAGTGTAAGGGATCTCTCTCTCTTTTTTTCTTTTTTTTCTTTTTTTCAAGTAAAAACTGTGGAAGCAAGGAGGAAAGATTTTTAGGCTACTCGTGACATCAGCTTATAAATGTGATTTCCTTGAGGACTGTAAGAGTATTGGGACTATCTTCCCAACACCACCTCATATACATTTTTGGTTGGTCTGTATATCATCATGTTAAGCTTATTAAGGAACCAACAACATCATTTGCTGAAATACAAGTCACAAGAAGGAATAGGCATGGTGATGTTGATATGGGACAACAAAACATCTCATGACAACATGTTATCAAAAATGGTAACAATCACAAGACTTAACTTAATATCAATAAATTCCTAAGTCTTAAATAATTGACTCTCCCCCAAACTCAGTTTCTTGTGTACTGGGTGCTATAACTTTATACCCTTATTTCTTGAAGAAACTGAAAATACAGAATACCTACATAATCTTCACTTGCTTGTTCTTTTTTTCTGCTTCTTTTTTTTGTTTTTTTTTGTTTTCTTTTGCTCTTTTTTTTTCAACCCCCCATATATCCTACTCCTAAATAATCATTTCCATATGAAAGGTTGGGAATGCTTGGCTTATGGCTTGGTTAAATGAGGGTGCCAAAGAAATAGGGATTTTACTTAGGCTCAACTTGGCTCCAAGAGGAATATAGGGTTATTTTAAACCAAATTTGGATTGTGGTTCATAATCCAAAGAAATTTGCCTTGATCACTTCCTTACCAAATTTGTGCTCACATTTCAACTCGATAGGCCTAGAGAACTTGTTTTAGGATTGGCAAGACCTCACTAGGTTCCAACTTGCCTAAAAATTTTATGGATAATCAAAAATCAAATGGGATGGAAAAAAAGACTCAAATCAAAGAATATGAGTAAGATTAAACAATTGGAAAACAAGCACTAGTCTAGAACAATCTATCCACAAACCTTATAAAGGTAAACCCAATTAGGTCATGCAATTCTCAATTTACCAAAAGTGAGGCCAAAATCAAAACCTTTAAAGATCAAAATTTCTTAATGAGGTTTTCCTTTTTAAAGCTCCCATTTGTAAAAACTTGATTTGGAAATTTAATTATGCAACAAAAATAAATATATAAAGGTTGGCAAAATTGTGCTCACCAAAATTGTGCTCGCGCCCCAAACTCAGATAGGACATTGTCCTCAATGTCAAGGTGTGTAGGTACAATGTGAAGTAGGTAAGTAAAAATATGCACAGTTAAGGACAAAAAGAATGTCAGCAGTCTATCGCTATACAGGGTGATATATGTTCACAAAAAATGCCCAGAATTTAGAAATACTGCAGATCAAATTCAAACACAAACAACCCCAAAATTCAATAATATGCTAAGTCATGAGTAAAGAGGCACAAAGAACTTCCCTATAATGAGCTTGGATCATTTTCTTCAGAAGTGTAATTCCTCCATCAAAATTCGCTTGAAAGGTCCAGTTTCCTACAATTAAAACAAAGAGGAACGTTAATCTCATCTAAATAAAATAAAAAATAAACAAAATAAACGAAAAAGTGTGAAACTTGGGTTGCTTCCCAAGAAGTGCTAATTTAAAGTCCTTAGCTTGACTTGGCCAAATGTTTCCTCAAGGGTTAGGGTTAGAGAGGGATTGAGTGACCCCTTTTTCTATTGGAAATCTAGCCACATAAGGCTTTAACCTCTACCCATTAACCTTAAATGCTCCAGTTTTGGGATCCTCAATCTCTACTGCACGATGAGTATAAACCTTAACAATTTTGAACGGTCTCGACCATCTCGACTTCAACTTTCTGATAAATAGCTTGAGTCGTGAATTAAATAGCAAGACTAAGTCTCCTTACTTGAACTCTCTTTGGATAATATGTTGATCATGCCATCTCTTCGTTCTTTCCTTGTAGATTCGGGCATTCTCATAAGCATCTAAGCGAAGCTCCTTCAACTCATTCAACTGACGCAACACCTTTCTCCAGCTGCCTTGAAGTCCAAATTAAGCTTCTGAATAGCCCAGTATGCTTTGTGTTCTAGCTTTACTGGAAGGTGGCATGACTTCCTATACAATAGGCTGAATGGAGTAGTTCCAATTGGAGTCTTGTATGCTATTCTATAGGCCCAAAGAGCATCATCTAACCTCAAAGACCAATCTTTTCTTGAGATGTTTATTGTTTTCTCCAAGATGTTCTTAATCTCCCTATTTGAAATTTCATCTTGCCCATTAGACTGAGGGTGGTAGGCCAATGCTAACTTGTGGTATACCCCATATTTCTTCAAAAGGTTGGCGAAATGAGCTGTTGACAAAATGACTTTCCCTATCACTGATAATTGCCTTAGGAGTGCCAAACCTAGTGAAAATATTTCTCTTGAGGAATCTAATGACCACTTTGGCATCACAAGTTGGTATAGTGATTGCTTCCACCCATTCGAAGACATAATTGACCCCTACAAGAATATATTTATTACCAAGAGAAGACGGTAGTGGTCCCATGAAATCTATCCCCCAAACATCAAAAAGTTCAACCTCCAAAATTCCTTTAAGGGGCATCTCATGTTTTCGAGAAATATTTCCAATTCTTTGAAATTTTTCATATGCTTGCATAAAATTTCTTGCATCCTTGAAAAGTGTAGGCCAATCAAACCCCGCTTGAAGAACCTTTGCGGTCGTCTTTTCAGAACTGAAATGGCCTTCATAAGGGGATGCATAGCAGTGATTGAGGACAACTCCTACTTCTTCACTTGGTAAACATCTTCGAATCACCCCATCACCACAACACTTAAAAAGAAGGGGCTCCTCCCATGTATAATGCTTGAGCTTCGAAAAGAACTTCTTCTTCTGCTGGAAAGTAAATTCAAGTGGCAAAACTCCTGAAACAAGATAATTCACATAGTCAGCATACTATGGAACTTGTAATGTTACCACAACAATTTTTTGTAATGAATAACACAGTTCTGGTAAATCTACACAACAGAACAAATGCTCATCACTGAAGGAGTCATTAATCGATGGTTCTTTTTGAAGGGGTTAATTCTAATCTGCAGTAAGCCTTGAGAGGTGATCTGCAACCCAGTTCTCAGCTCCTTTTTTGTCACGAATCTCGAGGTCAAATTATTGAAGGAGAAGGACCCATCTTATAAGTCTTGGTTTAGCCTCCTTTTTTGCAAGTAGATAGAAGATGGCTACATGATCCGAGTAGACTATCACTTTCGAGCCCACTATATATGACCTAAATTTATCCACTACAAAGACTACAGCTAGCAACTCCTTTTTAGTCGTGCCGTAATGGATTTGAGCATCATCTAATGTCTTGCTTACATAATATATCACGTGGGCCACCTTGTTCTTTCTTTGATGTAAAAAAGCTCCCACAGCATAATCTGAAGCATCACACATGATTTCAAAGGGGAAGGACCAATCTGGGGGTTGAAGAATAGGTGGCGAGGTCAAGGCTTGCTTAATCCTGTAAAAACCATCAAGATAAGATTGGTTAAAATTGAATGACACATCATTACTTAGCAAATTAGTCAAAGGCTTTGCTATATGAGAAAAATCTTTAATGAAATGCCTATAAAAGCTTGCATGTCCCAAAAAACTTTTAATCTCTTTGAACAAAGTTGGTGGAGGCAGATTCACTATCACTTCGGTTTTAGCCTTATCCACTTCTATTCCACGATTGGAGACTAAGTGGCCTAGGACTATCCCTTCTTATACTATGAAATGGCACTTCTCCCAATTTATCACTAGATCAACCTTTTCACACCTGCTTAAAACTTTTTCAAGATTTGCGAAACAAGAGTCACGTTAGTCCATAAATAGAAAAGTCATCCATAAAGACTTCCATAATTTCCTTAATAAAATCTAAAAAAGATCACTATCATGCAACACTGAAATGTAGCTGGTGCATTACACAACCCAAATGGCATCTTTCGATATGCGAAGGTACTATAGGGGCATATGAAAGTAGTTCTTTATTGGTCATTAGGGTGAATGGGAATTTGAAAGAAACCAAAGAAGCCATCCAAATAGAAAAAAAATTATGTTTAGTAAGTCTTTCCAAAATTTGGACAATAAATGGCATAAGGAAATGGTCTTTACGGGTGGCCTTATTCAATTTTCTATAATCTATATACATCTTCCATCCCTTAATTGTGCTATTTGGTATTAATTCGTTACCTTCATTTTTCACAACTATTAGAACACCCTTCTTGGGAAAACAATGGACAGGGCTTACCCAATCACTATCAGAAATGGGGTATATAATACCCGTAGCTAATAGCTTTAAGACCTCTTGCTTGACCACGTCCTTTATGTTTGGATTTAGCTTCCTTTGATGTTCAATTATGGATTTTGCATCATCCTCTAAGTGAATTCTATATGTGCAGAAAGATGGGTTGATTCCCTTGAGGTCTAAAATTTTGTACCTAATTGCTTGCTTATGTTCTCTAAACACTCTTAAAAGTTTATCAACTTTCACAGGGCTTAAAAGAGCATTAACAATGACTAGATAGGTCGAATTAGGGCCCAAAAATTTATACCTGAGGTTAAGAGGCAACGATTTGAATTCCACATTCGGAGGTTCTTCTTTGTTCGAATCAAGTGATGGTTTCAGTTCAAGTTGCACAAGTTGTGTTGATCTTTGCATAGGTTGTGCATCGAGCATCTGCGCGAATTCGAAATTTTTGATTCCTTCTGTGTAAATTCTATATTACCCCCAGTAGTTGCTATAACCTTCACTAAGCAGTGTTCCAACGAATCCTTTGGATGAGATTTTCTAAATTTAGTACCAACCAGCTTGTCAATAAGGTCTACCTTTAAACAAGAATCCTTGTCATCCATAGCCTTCATTGCCGTTCCCAAATTAAACTCGATTTCTTCCTCCCCCACTCTCAGAGTCATTTTTCCATTCTTAGCAACTACGATTGCTCCAGCTGTGGTTAAAAAGGGTCTACCAAGTATAATAGGTATGTTAGTATCCTCCTCCATTTCTAGCACAACAATGTCTATTGGGATAAAAAGACTTCCAATTTTAAAGGGCATATTTTCAAATATCCCAATGGGAAATTTTATAGACCTGTCAGCTAGTTGCAATGATATGGTAGATAGTTTAAGCTCCCCGATGTCTAATTTCTGAAAGATAGATAATGGTAATAAGCTCACATTTGCCACCAAATCACATAATGCTCTCGCAATTGTTGTGGTTCCTCTTTGGCAAGGTATTAAGAAACTTACCAGATCTTGAAGCTTGGGAGGGAGTATGTTTTGAAGAATGACACTTGATTCCTCTGTAAAAGCCACAGTCGCATTTTCCTCTAACCTTTTATTGGATAAGATTTCCTTTAAGAACTTGGTATAAGTAGGCATTTGGGTAAGGGCTTCCGTGAAGGGGATGTTAACATAGAGCTTCTTCAGAATTTCAATAAATTTTCCAAACTGCTGTTCTAGCTTAGCTCTATGAAATCTTTGAGGGAATAGGATTGGTGGCTTATATGGTGGTGGTAGTATGTATTTTTCGGGCTCAGGTGATTGTTGCGCAGGTTGTGCGTTGCATTACCCTTTTCCAACCTTAGTAATGTGGCTTACTATCCAATCTGAGTCTCAAGCATCTTATTATGGACTGTCAATTGGTCCATTCGGGTAGTAAGTTGCTGGATCAAGTCTCCCTGCTTCTGTATAAAGGTTTCCATCATTGATTCAAGGTTGGACTTAGGTTCACGTGGCTAGGGTTGAGCTTGTTGTCTCAAGTTTGGGAAACCTAGAGGGCCACGGTTTTGTTGTTGATGGGTTTGTTGGTAACGTGGTTGATGTTGTGGGTAATGGGTGGCTTAAGTTGTTGAGACCATGAGAAATTTGGGTGGTTCTGCCATTCAGGGTTATAGGTGTCTGAGAAAACTCCACCTTGATTTTTTTGCCCATAATTTCCCACAAAATTCATATGTTCATCCCCAAATTCTTGCGCAATGTTCTGAAATTCTGTACCCATACTCGACCCAAAATCCTGATCCTATAAGGCATTCACATTACTCACAGTACCTGAGGTAAACCTATCCACTTTCCTTAAAAGAGCTTCAAATTTCAAATTCAAAAAAGTAAAGGCATCCAATTCGAAGACTCCTTGAGGTCTCTTCCCCTCTTGCTTAACCTCTTTTCGATCATTATTCTACTGATAGTTGTTATAGGCAATTTTCTCCAATAACATAAAGGCCTTGTCTTCATTCTTATCCATTAAATCACCTCCAGCCTCAACATCTATCGTACTTCTCATAATCGGAGAAACTCCATTGTAAAATATTTGCATAATCATCCACTTCGTGACACCATGATGTGGACATTTGCATTGAAGCTCCTTGTAACTCTCCCATTCTTCATACAAAGACTCCTCTTCCTTGGGATGAAATGAGGTAAGCTCACTTCTGAGCTTTTCAGTCTTCCCAGGTGGAAAATACTGAGCCATAAAAGCTTTGGACAACTCTTGCCAATTGTTTATCGAACCAGGTGGTAGCGAATGGAGCCAATCCTTAGCCCGGTCTCTCACTGAAAAAGGAAACAACCGAAGCCTTACAGTAGACTCGGGTACCCCGTTTTGCTTCAATAATTCATAAATTTACAAAAATTGTTGCAGGTGGACATGTGGGTTTTTTGTAGGGTGCCCTTCAAATTGATTCTGTTGCACCATCTGTACAAGGCCAGGTTTTAACTTAAAATTATTTGCTTGCACAGGGGGCGTCGTAATGTTAGGGTGAAATTCCCCAAAATCTGGGACCGCATGGTCCCTCATAGTTCTTTGATTCTATTCAGTCATTTCTGATTCGACTGTCTCTTTTGTTGGAAAAGTTGTAGTAAATTCATGTTCGATCTGGCGTTCCTGCACAGGCTGTGCGTTAGATGCTTTTGCTTGTGCTTTTCTAGATTTTGCTTCCTTCCTTAGTACCTTAGATGTCTTCTTAATTTTTGAATCAAACAACGTTTCTTCAACACTAATGGCGCTTCACATAGACTAAGAAAAACACAGCAAGATCAAATGCAAGGTGAAAAAAATGCAAAATAAGAAGTAAACAGTAAAGAGAACAAATAAAGAAAAAAATAAATTCTAAAAAAATCTATTAACACAAAATAAAAAATAAAAATGTCCAATTTAACCCAACAATCAGTCGCCTAATATTACTCAGGGATTACTCTCCGGAAATGGTGCCAAGAAACTTGATGTGACTCCGCAAGTTCACGGGTCTTAAGTAGTATAGTATAATATTGTCCCACAGGGAGTAATTGTGTAAGTACCAGGCTTGGATTACTAAATTAATTGGACTAAGCAGTTGTGTAAAAATGGGGATTTAAATTAAGAATTCAGCTATCAAAATTAAATAAAACTAATGCTAAACAAAGATGCGAACATCTCTAGGGATTAATCCGAATGGAATGTGATAAGCTTCAAGAAGGGTTCCACTTTTAGCGTTTTCTATAGACTTCACCGGATTGATTTATGAGGCAAATTCTAGTTGATAAAAGGTTGAGCCTAGAGTTTCTTAGATCCTCTTTCAAGGTATCAAAGGAGTATTATGCAACAATCCTAATTTACTGTCGTAGCCTAGCAATCAAGCATAACCCATTAAATTCTTTGCTACCTGGGGTTTCCTCTCATAAATACAGTCTATGTCTAAATCTGAAATTTTTGAGTTCACTATTTTGGAGTTCTGTTATCAATCTTCACCTATTGGTTCTTCAATTAATAGCTAATTTCAAGTAATGGTTGTCCAAACACAATACCCGCAAAATTAATGTCAAAATAGAGAAATCAAAACCAATAAATTCATACTTACAAATTAACCAAGATTTAATCCACAAAAACTAGCTAAAACTTTCAGCCCCAACCTTAAAGCTTCCAGGAAGCTACTCACTCATGGTAGGATGAAAACCACATAAATTAGAGTCAGCAAACAACATTAGGAGAAATCAAATAATAAAACAGAGAATGAATGGGTTTTAGGATCCTTTTTTTGCGTCACCCTTTGTCTCTGCCTCACTATGTTTTGCGTGCGTCTTTCGGTGCTATGTACGTCTCTTGATGGTGCATCTGGTTCGCGTGGTACGTCCCTGGTGCTTGTTCTCCCCAGCTGTGTGCATCTCACTTAGTGGGTTAGCCTAGTGGTTAGCCTCCTTTCCGACGTTTTCCCGTGCTGTCTCTCCCCCAATGGTGGATCTCTCCTCACTGTATGGTATGCTCTTTTTCCTTGTGGTTCAGCATCCACTGTAATAAGATATCCCCCCCACCCCTTTTTGTCAAAACAATGCCCTAAAAATGATAAAACCTACATCCCCTTGTATCCATGCTAATGATAACATTTTTTCAGCTCTTTGCTCTTTGCGTTTTATCTCCTCTGTTGCCGTTTGGCTTTGTTCTCTCAACTATCGTTTAATGCTTCTTCTTGGATAGTTTCAGCCCTCCTTTACTGCGTCATTTTGCTTCGAACGCTACTCCTTCATTTAACCATTGCTGTGGTCCCTTTCAACCAAAGTTAAGTGTATTTCATTTCCTATAAATTAAACATAAACCACTATAAATGCATATTAAGAGAAACTAAACAAATTAGCAAGTAAAATATGTGTAAAACCTAATGATTGTATGTAGAAACTAAAGAAAAATGCCACTCATTCCAATGAGAAAAATGCATTCAACACGCAACAATATTTTAAAGATAATTTAAGGCATGCTTGTACTTATAAGGGGATAAAGAATAAGTGTAAACTTGTACAATTTAAATGGAGAATCATTACTAGAAGTAGAAGCATTAGTTACCACATCTATAATCCAAGTGAAATATTTTCAATGTTATGTCATAAAAAATTTGGTGTTAAAGTGGAAGGATCATAATCTCGTATTGCCATAGTACATTGATATGCAAAACTTAGATAAATGAGTAAACAGAATACACCAGCTTGAAAACGATCTAGAAGGGGGGTTGAATAGATCTTTTAAATTTTTTGTGAAGTGCTATAAATAGAGAATTAAAACACAAAAGGCAAACAAAAACAAATCGAAATATAAAAGAGTAGAGAAGAGAGGCGAACATAATATGTATAGAGGTTCGGTGCAAAGACCAACGTCCTCTACCTAAGCTCCCACTTAGGATTTTGTCAAAGCTCTTTACTGCACACTTTTTAGTTTAGTGTGAACTCTTCCAGTCAACTTGACTTCCAGCTCAAGCTACACCTTACAAATGATTTGTTTACTCGGCACAAATCCTACCTCCCAAGTCATTCTTCTCTAATCACTTAAATCATGATAATCACAAGAATGGTAATGAAGTGATAAAGCTAAGAATAACTGAAAAGAATCAGAGTATGCTATGTTTACAATATGAGAACAATGAGAGAATAATTTTTACACTATAGTATTCTTCCTTTTTGAGCTTGTGAGTTAATTCCTCCGACATGAAGACCTCTATTTATAGACTTCAAAACATTCCTAGACACTCCTAGCCGTTGTAGAAGGCTCCTAGCCGTTGTAGAAAGATTTGCTTTCATTTGAATTAACTTGACAAATTCAAAGTCTGTTTAACTGTAACTGATAGTCAACTAGTCGGTATGTAATAGTCGACTAATATATTATAGTCAACTTGTCTTCCAAGTGATAGTCAACTAGCACAACATTTTTATATGAATCTTCAGCTTTGTACTTCAAATAGTCGACTTATAAAATGATAGTCGACTTGTCAAGTTCTCCAACTAACAGATCTGATTAATTCTCCAATCTTTGAGTGTTGAGATACATACGTAAAATCCTCATGCAAGATCTTCATGTTTTTATTTTTGATACTCATTAGTCAACTAGTACAATTCTGACCCTCATTACTCGACTAGTGGAATTTTTCAAAATATGTGCTTTTCATCTCTGACTATCATTAGATAATTCTTCATCAGCACAATAGTCGACTTGTGCAAACCTTTAGTCGACTGGTTTTAATCCAATTAACCTGAAATAATTTCTTAACCATTTCTTAATTTTTATTATTATAAAAACATAAAAGAATTAAATTTGTTAACCTCCATTGGTCCAACAATCTCCCCCTTTTTGATAATGACAAATCATTTGGAAATTGTTTAAGAAATTGAAAACAAAGAAAAAGTTGATGAAGATTTTTATACCTTGTCCTTTTGGTTAGTTTGTCTCCCCCTCAATCAATGAATCAACATTCAACATTTTACCAACATTTATACTCCCTCTTTTTTCTCAAATTTCCTTTATCTCCCCCTTTTTGTCATAATTAAAAAGATAAAGAAAACAAATCAAAAGAAACACAACATTCACAAATATAGTCAAATCAAACAAACATTGTCTTAAACTTGAAAAAATATCCAAAACAAACAGTAAATGATAAAACAACATGAATGAGTAACAATGAAATGTTAGTCTAAGTGAAATGCAATGGCCATCAAGGTAGAGAAGCATCGACATATCTACAACCAAGTTTGTCAAATATTTTCTTGATGCTTTTCTCCAAGCGAATTAGAATCCCTTGTTAAAGATCCAGTCGAACATTTACTTCTTCAATTTGATCTCTAATTTCTTGAAGCTCTTGTTGGGATAGCCTTATATTACTTGGTCTTGCATTACTTGGCCTTTCATTTGCTCTTTTTGACCTTGGTCTTTTAGGCACTTTTTGATCACTTTCTAAAGTTAAACTAAGCTTTTCCGCATGACATGCATACACCCAACCCTTTTCATTAGTTTTCAACAACTTCATACTCCTTATATTATAGGGTGTAAACCTCCAACTTGTTAGATATGAGTAATGTTCATAGGAACTCAAATTACTCCTTTGCAACTTTGAGATATACGTAATTAAAGCTCCATAAGGCATACCTTTATGCTTGGTATTTTTTCATTTAAGCTTTCCTCTCAAAAAGTTTGCCTTCCCCCTCATCATTTGGATGATCAAATTCGAAAAATTAATTTTCCTACCTTCTTCCATATGCCATATTATTTCCTTATCTAATGAGGTGATATGATTGTTGCTAGCCTTCTTAGGATAAATAACTCTATTTATTGCATAATGCAACAACCGATAATTCAAGGGCAAATCTATGGCTTCATGTTGGGATGAATGTTCAATGCAAATTCTTCCTAGCAATTCATCTCTTTTCATTTCATCATAACCATAATTCTTTTCGGCTTCCTCATCTATATCTCCATTCTCATTTCTCAATATATTTGAACCAAGTAAGGATGCTCTAGGCCTAATTTCTCCTTTAGGCAACGTAAACCAAATTCTTAAATTTTCTTCACAAATGTAAATGTCTGTCCCTTGAATACTAGACTTCAAATGAACACCACTATCAACATTACGTCTAATCACAACTAGATTGGCATAGAATTCTCTAACTAAATCTTCATACATATCATCCTTAAAACCCAAAAAGTCCTTTAATCCTAAACTCTTTATTTCATCAAACAAATCCTTGAATTCACTATGTTCAAGCTCAACCCAATCAAAATGCATGGAAGGAATCAAAACTTCTAATTTTAATACCTTATAATAAAGACGTTGAGCCTCCATTAAAGTGAATCTAGGTTCAAGAACCTTATTCTCCCTTTCAACCCCATCTATCGAAGAAGACCCTCTAACTCAGGTTTGGTGTGTTTTCATGACAGTTTCTGATTGCTTTCCCTTCCCACTTGCTTTCTTTGGTGCCATTTGGAAGGATTTGAGAGTTTATGGAGGAAGATGCATGGATTGGCGTATTTTAGGGTTTTTGATGAAGAGGAAGAGAGTTTCACTGATAGAGATGATGTTGTGATGATTTGATTAAGGGGTTTAGTGTTTTGGATGAAGAATGATAATGGGTAGGTGTTGATTTGAAGAATTCTGAAGAGAATAGTCGATTGAAATGATAGAATTTGGAGTTTGAAAGTGTGGTGTTTTCGGAGATTTGTGAAAAATTGGGTGTTTTTATATGCAGAGGATGACCGATAGTCGACTGGTTTGGGTATTACTCTATTGGTTTGGTGAAAAATAAAAGCAGTAGCCTTGAGTTAAATTTTGGTTTGTGGGTTAGTCGACTTAAATAAATACAGATTTTGGAACCATCAGGTATTAGAATTTTAGTCGACTAAAATTAAATGAATAGTCAACTATTCGAGGATAAAATCTATGTAATATCAGATCAACAACAATTAGTCGACTTAACACTATAATAGTCGACTAGAGAGCCTAAAAAACACTTAACCAATTTTTTTCCTGATGCATTAGTCAATATGCAAATCAAAGATACTCGACCATTACCTCAACATCAGTCGACTTAGACTCCAATTAGTTAACTGGAAATCTCAAAAATCAAGACAAATCATTTTCTAAATCCGAATATAGATCAATGTTGATATTTCTCTGATGGAATTGCATATTCACCTAATAATTTGACCATTTTGTTGTGGAAGTGTAAGCAAACAATTTCAAATAAGTATGCAATCATCCAATTGAATTCAAATCACACATACTGAGTTTCAATTTTATATACGCAAACACATCTTCTTTAAGTGGTTTAGTAAGAATATCTGCCAATTAATCATTTGTAGAGACATGTTTCAAACAAATATCACCTTTCAAATAATGATCACGAATGAAATGATGCCTAATCTCAATATGTTTTATTCTACTATGTAAAATTGGATTTTTAATTAAGCAGATTGCACTTGTATTATCACAAACAATAATACCATAATCAAGTAATTGATGCTTAAGCCAAAGAACTTGTGCACATGAACTTGCAGCTGCTACATATTCAGATTCAGCAGTAGAAATAGCCACACTTACTTGTTTTTTTTACTAGACCATAAAATCAAAAATGAGCCTAAGAAATGACATAGACCACTAGTGCTTTTTCTATTTATCCTACAACCACCATAATCAGCATCATTATATGCATGCAAATCAAAAGACTCACAACTAGGATACCATAATCCATGATTAATTGTTTTGCTAAGATATCTAAAAAATCTTTTACAAATACTTAAATGAGAAATCTTAGGACAAGATTGAAATCTAGCACAAAGACAAGTAGCAAACATTATATCCGATCTAGACACAGTTAAATATAAAAGAGAGCCGATCATACCTCTATAAAGCTTTTGATCAACATCTTCTTCATGCTTAAACTTTTCCAAAACCAGATTTGTTGCCTTAGGTATTTTTGCATCTTTACATCCTTCCACGTTGAACTTCTTTAGAAACTCCTTTGTGTACTTAGATTGGTGGATGAAGATGTCATCTTTGAATTGATTGATTTGTAGCCTAAGAAAGATCTTGAGTTCTCCCATCATGCTTCTTTCAAATTCACCTTGCATCAAATCATTAAATTCTTTGCACAAAGATTCATTAGTAGCACCAAATACAATATCATCAACATATATTTGGCAAACTAGCATATCATGATCAACATGATTCATAAACAAGGTATTATCAACTTTACCACTAATGTAACCATTTTGGATTAGAAAAGTACTTAACTTTTCATACCATGCCCTAGGTGCTTGCTTTAATCCATATAGCGCCTTCTTGAGCTTGTAGACATAATCTGAATGCTCATGATCTTCAAAACCAGGAGGTTGTTTAACATAAACATCCTCTTGAATGTAGCCATTGAGAAATGCACTTTTGACGTCTTTGATTAAGCTTGATCTTCTTATGAGAAGCAAAAGCACATAGCAATCTAATTGCCTCCAATCGAGCCACCAGTGCATACGTTTCATTATAATCAAGACCTTCTTCTTGATAGAATCCTTGAGCTCTAACCTTGATTTGTTCTTGATAGCATCACCATTTTCTTATAATGTTACAAAACACTTTTCATTAAATGAGCTATCATCGTGCAAATTAACAATATAAGTATTTTCATGTCTCAAGGCAATGAAAGCAACATTTCCATCTTTCTTAACCATGCAATGAGATGATTCAAATTTCAAATTAAAATCCATATCATATAATTGAGAAACACTTAGCAAATTATGTTTCAAACCGTCAACAAGTAGAATATTGTCAATGGTAGGCAAATGTTCCTTACCCATTTTACCAACTCCAATGACTTTACCTTTGTTTTTGTCTCCAAATGTGACAAATCCTTGATTCTTTAGTTTGATTTCTACAAATAAGCTCTTGTCTCCACTCATATGCCTTAAACATCCACTATCAATGTACCATGTGCTTGGTGGATTTTCATTCGTTGTTTGTATCTACAAAAGAGACGTTCTTTCTTCTTATTGGTACCCAAGCCATTTTGGGTCCATTTTGGTTAGTCATATAAATTATATTAGGAAGTTTAGTTCCTTTTACCACCCAAACTTTCTTCACATTAATACATCTCCTAATATTTTTGCATGCAATTTCCATATGACCATGTCTTAAGCATTTAGCACATTTAGCAACTTTTCCATCTTTAGTAAATTTAGAAATCAAAGAACAATCTCTATCAAAGGGTTCATACCCTAAACCATGTTTAGATATGGAATATCTTTGTCAAATTTATCATTTCCATTAGCAAACTTTCCAACCACATAAGAAAACTCTCTTCTAAGTCTATCAAGTTCACAAGTTAAGTTTTCTTTTTCAGCATTGTATGTAGAGTGATCTTTCTTAATGCATTCTAAGTCATTATTTGTTTCATGTAAATCATTATTTTTAGCTTCAAGATCTCTTAATTTACTTCTCAATTTCTTGTTGATTTTAATAGCTTCTTCAAAATCAATTTGCAATGCAGTAAATGAATCTTTAAGATCTTGGTCAATGATCATTACCTCATCCTCATCATCACTTGACAAGGAACTATTTGCCATAAGAGCCAAGTTGCTCTCATCATTTCTTAGGTATGCTTCCTCATCATCACTCCAAGTGGCTACTAGACTAGCTTTCTTCTTTCCTTTGTCATACTTGTCATTTTTCTAAAATTTTGAGGAAAAGGTTGAGCTTTTTCACTCTATAGCATGATTTCGTCTTTCCACATTTCCAACACTCTTCATTGATCTTCTTTTCTTCATAGCTTTTGGTCCTTCTCTCCATGTTCATTTCTACTACCACGTAATTCCTTTTTCCTATTTTTGAGTAGACCTTTTAACATTCTCAAATTTCTAGCATGAAATGCTAGTTCTTCATCATCTTCTTCTTCATCTAACTCTTCACCATTTTCATCAAGAGAAGAAACATTAGCTTTTAAAGCAATTAAATTTTGTGACTTACCTCTTCCTCCTATTGATTTGAGAATAATATCATAGTTTATGAGTGATCCCATCAAAGCATTGAATTCTAATTTGTTGAGGTCTTTGGACTCCATAATGGCTGTCACTTGTGAGTCCCATTCTTTTGGCAATGAACAAAGAATTTGTTTCACCTTCTCGCTATCAGTCATGTGCTTTCCAAGGTTGCCTAATCCATTGATAATTTTTGCAAAACGATCAAGCATTGTGGAAATAGACTCACCTTCCTTCATGACAAACATTTCATAGTCATAGAGAAGCATGTTGATCTTTGTTTCTTGAACTTGGTTGGTTCCTTCATGAGTAATGCGTAGTCTCTCCCACATTTCTTGAGCGCTAATACATGAGTTCACTCGATTTATCTCCTCAACAGTGAGAGCGCAATATATCAACTTCATGGCTTTCTGCCATTCATTGTCAACATATTCCAACTCTGTCTTTAACTCGCCATTTTCATTCAAAAGAACATGTGGACCGAAGATTATGATCTTCCAATACTCCACTCCCTCATGATATGATATGATATTTCGTAGGAGTTTTTCAAGAAGAGTAGTTAGTATCATTAAAAAGAGAAGGCAATTTTTTATGTTACCTTCTTCCGCTATGTTGTTGTGTGTCAACTTTAGCGCCATCCTTGGATTTTTATATGTAGCCTGCTCTGATACCAATTGAAAACGATGTAGAAATGGGGTTGAATAGATCTTTTAAATTTTTCGTGAAGTGCTACAAAACAGAGAATTAAAACACACAAGGAAAACAAAAACAAATCGAAATATAAAAGAATAGAGAAAAAAGGAAAACACAATATTTGTAGAGGTTCGGTGCAAAGACCTACATCCTCTACCTAAGCTTCCACTTAGGATTTTGTCAAAGCTCTTTACTGCATACTTTTTAGTTTAGTGTGAACTCTTCCAATCAACTTGACTTCTGGCTCAAGCTACACCTTACAAATGATTTGTTTCTCGGCACAAATCTCACCTCCTAAGTGATTCTTCTCTAATCACTCAACTCATAATAATAACAAGGATGGTAATGAAGTGATAAAGCTAAGCAAAGTTGATGAGAATCAATGAATGCTATGTAAGTAATATGAGAGCAATGAGAGGATAATTTTTCACTATAGCAAGTATGCTTCATTTAGAACTTGTGTTCTCAATCCTCTGAAGTAAAAACCTCTATTTATAGACTTCAAGATGTTCTTAAACGCTCCTAGCCGTTGTAGAACACTCCTAACCATTGTAGAAAGATTTGCTCTTATTTGAATTCGTTTGACAAATTCAAAATCTATTCAGCTGTAACTGATAGTCGACTAGTCGGTATGTAATAGTCGACTAATACATCATAGTCAACTTGTCTTCCAAGTGATAGTCGACTAGTGCAACCTTTTTATATGAATCTTCAACTCCGTGCTTCCAACAGTCGACTTATAAAATAATACTCGACTTGTCAAGTTCTCCAACTAACAGATCTGATTGATTCTCCAATCTTTGACTATATCAAAATCTTCATTCAAAATCTTCATATGAAATCCACATTTTTCTTTCTCTGATCCTAATTAGTCGACTAGTCCAATTGTTCAAACAATTCTCTGACTATCATTAATCAATTTTTCATCAGCACGATAGTAGGCTTGTGCAAGCTTTAAGTCGACTAGTGTTTATTAACTTCCTTAACCTGAAATTATTTCTTAACCATTTCTTAAGTTTTATTATTTTCAAATAGAAGGATTAAATTTGGCAACCTCCATTGGTCCAACGTGGTAAGATAGAGACATCTATGTTTTTTTGCACACATAGAACTTGTCTCTCCTACAGCTCCAAATACTATTATATATGGTTCCACCATGTATGCGGTTTTCTTAAAATCTCTTTTTTAAAATCTGTGGTTGAAGAGTCTGCATCTTAAATTTGTAATATCTCATTAACTAGCTAAACAGAGCGCTTGCTTCAAATGTTTATGCTTCCAGAAGTTAAAAAAGTTCTTATTGAAAATATACTGATGTGAGAAGCAGGCTCTTGTATGAAGTTGGGAAGTTGCTTGATTTGGAAAAATCTTAACTAGCTTATGTTAACGTGGTTTGAACAACATTCTGATGTTGAATATTGTAATTTAATACCTGGTTTGTACCAACTTAAAAATTATTGCATAAACTAACAACAGATTGCTAGCATTTTTTGGTATCACTGTTAATAACTTACTGTTGCACCTAACTTGTTAAATCTTTTGTGAACAAAAGCTAACTCTCAAAGACTCAGACCCAGAGAATAGTGAAACCCAAAGCAAACTAAAGGACGCGTGTAGACAACGATCAAGGTATATATATCTATGGAAAAGAATACAAGAAAATAAAGGCTCACTTAAGTCATCCCTGTATCCATAAATGGAGGTGAATCAATAACAAACGCTCTAATCCTACTTTTCATTAACATGATAAAATCGCAAATGCTATAATCAATATCAAAGAATTCAAAGAACAATGAATCAATAAAAATCCCAATTTCTAAAGTTTTTGAACACCAAAGTTCAACCAATTGCATATACCAAACAAAGAAAGAAATCAAGAAAACATGAATTTGATAACCAGCCATGGAAAACATGCATACCCAGTCATGCGGTATACCAGGACATAAACCACCATCACAAAATCGAAGCATAATCAAAGAACTCGTTAATTACAAACACTCAAAAGCAAGAACTCGTAGTAACGTCAAAGAATAAAGTGGAACCTGTTTGTTAAGGCACGATGAGCAGTCTACTAGCGGTGTCCTTCTCCCCTTGTCCTTAAGTTGTATTTATTGTTTTGTTATTATAATTTTTGGTTCTAACGATTTTGGATGAATTTAATTTTAACATTTATGGAGCATGCCATGCACTTACTTAAGATAGTATATTTTAATGAATTTTAATTTATGAAATAAATTTAAATTTTAAATGAAAAATAAAGAAACAATAAATAAAATATCAATTTTAATTTTAATTACAATTATCTTATTATTAAATTTTTTAGAAAATTAAAATTAAAATTAAATATTGTTATGACACCCATAAACTTATGTAACAAATTTTAATTTTAGATTGTTAAAATTAAAATTAATTTAAAATGGTTTAAATGAAAAACAAAATTTCAGCTAAAATTATATTTATGTACTGCTATTAATTTAAATTTAAATAAAATTTATTATTATTATTATTATTAATTTTCTACTTGGGTATATATTTATTATTAATTTTATTAGTTATATTTATTATTATTATATAAAATATATAATAATTAAAGATAAATAAAATAATTTAATAATATTTAGTAATTATAATTAAGTATATTTAAATAATACGCATTTTTATTTATTAATTTTCAGACAAAATATGTATAATGTTAATTATATGAAAAAGTTGTCACGGGTGCCCGTGACATCAATTCAAAAGGTCATAGGTGTGACTATTTTAGTCACATCCGTGACACATAGAAGAAAAGTGTCACAGGTGTGACTTGTTAGGTCACACCCGTGACATATGTAAATTAATTATTATATGTTAAATATTATAAAAAATTATTCAAGTTATTTATAATAACTAATTATTATATGTTTTTAGCAATTCAAATTATTAAGTAATTATTAATAATATACTATATTATTAAAGTCATAGTAGTGTAATTAAAAAATTAGAATAAAATTTTTTCTAAATTAAAATCACTAGTTTGTCTTTATTTTAATATTAATTTTATAAAAAACATATTATTAAAAATTAAAACAATTTCAAAACTAGTGCATATGTGAAATTTTAAAAATTAAAACAATTCAAAACTGATGCATCTCTTTAATGTAAGTTTTTTATAAATGCGATAATACCATTATTATAATTTTTTTAAGTATAAATTAAATTTATATTTCAACAAAATTTTTATTTATTTTATTAAAAATAATAAAAAAATTAATTTATATTTATATTGTTTATTATAAATAAATTAAAGTCATCCTTGTGCACAAGCACGAAGGTGACATGTAAAAGATCATCACATTGTCACCCTCGTGCTTATGGACCAGGGTGATAGTTTGGTACCCGTGGGTGACATTTTTGTCTTGTCACACGAGGGTGACGAGAGTGACATGTAATATTGATATTAGTAAATCAATTAATTGAGAATATACTAATAATCATCGGTAATAATTGTATTAATTAATTAAGTTTTGATAAGTATTATTTATAATATATTTAAATAGATTTATTATTCCTATTAGTTTTATTATTCTTATTATTATTAATTTTGTAATTGAGTATATATATACTTATTATTATTAAATTTATTATTTTTATTAATTACATTTATTATTGTTATTATTAAATTCCTTATTATTACTAATTT
>JANZXR010352842.1:0-51027 GCA_027575705.1 Erythroxylum echinodendron
ACTGTTCACAGATGCATGAGCATGAGATGTGTTTTCCTAACTTCTCCGATTGACCTCACTTGGGCCTGTTTCTCAGGCCCGACCCGTTCTATGGAAACGGGATGTTACAATATGGACCTAGGTTAGGAGAGGCTCTAAGTTGGAAAGTTTCTTCCATATATGGGGAATAAATTTAGGAGAAGATATATGAGAAAGAGAGTGCTTACTTAGATTTAAAGAAATTTGAGTCAGTGTATTGCTAGATGTAGTATGTGTTTATACCTAGAAGTTGATTAATTCCCTTTTAGTTTTAGTTTATTAGTTGATACACTTTTCTCTTAAGGAAAATTCTAAGTGAATTTATCCCATTTATTAATACCATTTTAATTTTTCAAAAAATAAAATATAAATCTGTGTACTTATTTATATAACATAAACATGTTGGAGTGTGTTTCCATTTATAAAAATTTATAGTTAGATACATGACCTAGGAAATACACATGTTGGAATCCATTTCCCTTTATAAAAAAGTATTAAATTACATGGTCATGCCTGTGTCCTTTTCCAAAAAAGAAGCAAGATACATAACTTGGGACACATTGTTTAGAAAGGATAAAGCAAATAAAGTTAAAGGTGATAGAAGTCATAGTTTTAAGGGTCTTTTTTAATTAAAAATATTAGGGTTTGCCAATAAAAGGTAAAATAACCCAATGGAGAAAAAATTTAAGGCCAATTTTGATAAAGAAAAAGGTTGGAGATCATCCTAATAAATCAAAGCTAATTAGAATATAAAGTAAGTTTCAATTTTGTGAAATAATTTTGAATGTCATTAAAACATATTTAATTTGAGATAGCTGTTGGATCTTATATTAATTTACCTATAGAAGTTTTAAGAGAGACTGCATGTTAGTATATTTGACTTACATATTTGGAGTTACAAGTATATTAGAGATAGGCTCACGGAAATCCTTTAGTATTAAGGTAAAAACTTTTTTGAAAATATCATAGAACTTAAAGCATTCTTTGTGATTTTAAATGGGTAGAGATATTGATTGATTGATTTAAGAATATGTGACTATAACTCAAAAGAGAGATTTTTTATAATCTAGGACATTTTTTTAGTCTATATGTTAAAACCATCTAACTTTATTGAATGATGATTACAAAGATGATGCTAAAGGGAGTTCTTATGTATGCTTTATTTGAATATGAATTCGATACTTGATTATTTTCTTTGTTTTTTGGTTAATTCTTTTATTTATATTTTATTCCATTTTATTATTCAAATTGAATGATAATTAACTTATTTATATTCTTTACATAGTTTGTAATAGAAGAGTGCATTAGGTTATTTTAACTTCCTCATAAGATCAAGTATCTATTCACTATTATATTATTTCCCAATAATTGGTGCATTTACCTTAAATTATAAGTATTTACTTTGTGACAAAAAAAACTTTAGATTAGAGAAATCACACAAAAACTAGTGACTTACTTCACTTGAAGAATACAATAGTTGATGTAAATAACATATTCTTTTGTAAAGACTTGTGAGAAGAGATAACATAAAGTTGTAACCAAGTTTTAATGATAAATTTAGTCTAAAAAAGGTGTGTAAATTAATAAAGGTGTTTTATAAGTTAAATAACTCACTTTAAGTGTGATTTGATCAATTCACAAATGATTATATGGATAATAAGATATAACTATATTCAAAGAGATCATACCCTTTATATGAAAGCATTTAATACAAGATAAAATTTAAAGCCGGATTAATACATGTGAATTGCATTATTATAACAGTAAATAATATAAATGAATAATAAAATTGAAAGTTGACTTAGTTCAGGAATTCAAGATCAAAGATTTTTGTTAAATTTGATACTTCTTAATTGTTGAAGGGAACTCTCAAGAGAGGTGATATTTATGTTACAAAGACCACATAAATATGATCTATTTAAATAAATTTAAAAGAGTGAAAAAGCTATAATCGAATAGAAATATAAATTGGGAGTAAGATAAAATAGAGATATGAATGATAAAGGTTGTCATTAGAGGTTGGTATGATGTTTGATCTCTTTAATTTATACCAAGCTCACGTACAATATATTGTAAGTTAATTAGTTTACTTATGATCCTAAAGAAGAATACATACAATCAGTGAATCGAATCTTAGAATGCATAAAAGTTACAGTAAGAAGAGGAATATGTTCTAAAATGATGTGCAACTTGACATTGTAGATAAATACAAATATGTTGGATCTTTAATAGGTAAAAGATCTATCTATCACTAGATATAATATATTTTTAAAAGGAGATTTGATCTCTCGAAGAGGTAAAAAAGAATCAATACTGACAAAGTTCAATTTTAAGGTATGAACAGAGAATTTGTGAAACACTAAAGTAACAACCATTATTGAAGATCTAATCAAAGATCCTATGTAATTGCATTGTAAAAATAAAGTAAAGATAAACATTGCTCATAAGAATTGATCGACAACTTAATAAGGAAAATATGGTGGATTCATAACTAGGTACTATATTCCAAATGACAGTAATTGACAACTCTATTTATAAAAGGGAGACTTAAAATTAATAAATCAGAATAAAAAAATTTAATCACAAATTTGAGGGTAAGATAATTTTTTAATACTAATAAATCAATAAGATACAACGTCTCTTCGTATAACATATAACAATCTACCTTTTATAACATTTATAAAAAAAGTGAAATGAATTCATTAAGAGCTAGAAAATGAGCATATAAAGGAACAAAGTACAAGGACAAGTTTTGTGTTAGAAAAATTAGAATTTAAAACACATGCTACTCTAGAACAACATAAGAAGGATTAACAATTTACAAGTCCATTCTAGGCTCTACCTCCTTTTCAATGAGGTAGTCATACTTTCTATATTATGGACTTGCAGGATTTCTTTAATTCAACGATAGACCTTGTAAGCTAGCTTATAAATATCCCTTTTAGAGTTCTTAAATAACATATTATTTCTTTCCCTCTAAATGAAATACACTAAACATGTTATACAATGAATAATATCTAAGTGATCTTCTCTTTTCTTTCTATATCTTGTCATTCCATTTGAGTATATCTTACCACCCTTGGTCGGGATAGTACATCTTCATCATATGCTGCAAATAACTGTAGAATATTTACATTGAAAACACACATGACTGGTAGATTTAGAGTTAAGATTGCATAGCATACTTAACTAATCATCAACATAATATAGCTTACCTTTGGTCCTCCATTGTCTCAAGCATCTAACTAAGTGACAAAAGATGCTTTAGGCATCCAAGACCCTTTCCAAACATCGTTAAACCATTTGATCCTAGGTTTTTGTTTTTTGATAGCTACAGGATATGATTGATTAGTAAACTCCCTACCTTTATTGGGCAACTAATTTAGGCTATCACATCTAGAAGAATTTTGATAGTAATCAAAAAGGTAGGATTTAATCCTCTCACTACCCCTAGCCTAACTATCCTACTAAATAACCTCCTTAACTTGAGCTTAGATAGGAATTCTAGCAATCTATGTTGAGATTTCCTTCCTTAAGATTAAAGGGCTATAAGTAACCCAATTATCAAATAAAAACCAAGAAGTTTGCCCATTCCTAGTTTGAACTTTGATAAAAAGTTTTATAATTTGTCTCTTCTTTAGCATTTGAATGAAATACCAAGAGAACTCTTTCCTTTCTAAAATATAACAAAAATTAGAAGTCTTGAGATATAATTCATTTATCCACCTGGACCACAAAGACTCCTTATCAGTGAATAGTCTCCATATTCTTTTAACCACTAGCATTGTTTGACTCATCTATAAGGAAGTGAGGCCCAAACCACCATCCTACTTACTCCAACAAAGCTAATCATATTTAATTTTTGTTTCTTTGAAGTTATCTGTATTTCTAGTCTGTAAGAAGTTCGTAATACATTTTTCTCGCTCCTTTTTGATCTTTTTAGGAAGGAATAAATGAGAACGTTAATTTTTATGAAGGCTTCTCAGCAAATAAGGGATAAGAAGAAGTTTCCTAGCACAAGACAAATACTTGTTTTGCCAGGTATTGATTCTTTCTTTATAACTTTTTAAAAGAGGAAGACAATCTTAGTACCATAGCTTTTTGGAGGATATGGGTTAATTAAAAGGAAGAGAATGAACATTCAAAGCTATTAGCAACTTTAATCTTAAAGTGGATTTAAGATCAGAAGAGATGTATATCATGCTTTTGTGTTGGTTAATTTTTAGCCTTAAGATCTTGCATAATTCCCAAAGAGAATTGTAAAATAAATGAAGCCTCAGGTTTAGATAATAAGATCAATTCATCTAAAAAGCTTAAATGAGTAAGTTTTAACTTTTTGCATATATGATCGAACCTAAAATTGAGTTTGTTTTGATTTTCTTTATAATCCTTGTAAGAATTTGCAAAGCAATAAAAAGAAGGTAGGGGCAACCCAATTAGTACCCTGGAATTAATGGATAAGATTTCCATTTATTAGAATACTGAAAGAATTATTTGAAATGTAAGTATTAGTAAAATGTTATCAAAAATAGATACACTCAGTAAGAGCACGCTTTGAGAAGTGAAAGAAACTCTTTAAACTGCCCTTTAGTTTGATTAGTAGCAGCTTTCATAACACCTTATGCGTAATATTGCAACAAGGGATATGGTGAAAAACAAGATCTTCATTATTAGGATCCTAGCAACTTAGTCCTTAAGCAAACAGATCTTAGAGAACTTAAGGAATATTCTAGGAGTTTTCAAGAACATAGTTCCTAATTAATATAAAATTCAAGGCTAAGTTGGTTAAAGGATGGGGACAATAACACTAGGCTTTTTCATAACTCCATTCTTGCCAAAAGAAATACTAATAAGATTCACTGCTTGCTTGTTGGTGATAATAAGTTAATTAGAGTTATAATATCTATGCAAAGACTGGTTCATTACCATCAAAAGGAACTGCTCACATCAATAAATTTAAACACTATTAGTCCCCAAATTTTGATAGATTTTTTAGGTCACTCAAACCATCTCAATGCTAAACTGATGGAGGACCTCCAAAAGCCAACTTCTTATATGGAAATCAAGAATTTACTATTTAGTTTGAGCCTAAAGAAAGCTCAAGGACTTGATGGATTTAATTGTTTTCTTTCAATCTACCTAAAATATTAGTGGATATTTTTTAGTGTTGGCAATTTAAGAGTTCCCATCATCAAAATTTAGTAGGGAAGCTAGATAATTTAAGACAACACAAGATGAAGTTCCAACTAACAGTATGAAAAGATTTTTAAAAATCCATTTAGATTACACAAATTTTGATGAAATTATTAGTGATATATTCCCTCAGAAACTCCTGATTTAGTAAAATTTTGTCAAAAATAGATATACTCGGTAAGAACTCACTCTGAGAATGATGATTTAAACTTTTAAACTGCCTTTTAGTTTCGTTTCTAGTAGCTTTGATAAGACCTTATACATAATGTTACAACAAGGGATATGATGAAAAACAAGATCTTCATCATTAGGATCCTAGCAACTTAGTCCTAAAGTATACAAAAGTTAGAGCACTTAAGGGTTATTCTAAGACTCTTCAGGAATATTGTTCCTAATTAATGTAAAAGAAAAGTTTAAGCTAGTTAAAGGAAGGGACAATAACACTAGGTTTTTTCATAACTCCATTCTTGCCAAAAGAAATACTAATAAGATTCACCACTTGCTTATTGGTGGTAATCAGTTAATTAGAGATATAGCATCTATTTAACGAATGGTTTATTACTACCAGAAGGAACTCCTCGATTCAATAAATTTAGACTTAATTAGTCCCCAAATTTTAATGGATTTGTTGGTCACTCAAACCATTTCAATCCTAAACTGATGGAGGACCTCCAGAGGCCAACTTCTCATATGGAAATCAAAAATTTACTATTCATTTTGAGCCTAAAGAAAGCTCAAGGACTTGATGGTTTTAATTTTTTTTCTTTCAATCTACCTAGAATATCAATGGCTATTTTTTAGTGTTCGAAATTTGAGAGTTTCCATCTTCTGGTAGAATGTTAAGGGAGCTTAATTCCACTCATATATGTCTCATCATAAAAATTCATAATGATAATAGTCTGAAGGATTTCACCATATCCCTTGTTGGAACATTATGTATAAGGTGTTATCAAAGCTGTTAGCAATGAAACTAAAGGGCAATTCAAAGAGTTTAATTCTTCAATCTCAGAGAGAGTTCTTACCAAGTATATCTATTTTCTTATAACATTTTACTAATTCAAGAGTTGCTGAGGGATTATAACACTAATAAATCCATCAAAATTTGTGCAATCAAAGTGGAGTTTTAAAAATCTTTTGATACTATCAGCTGGAACTTTATCTTGTGTTGTCTTGAATGCTTTGGCTTCCCTACCAAATTTTGATAATGGGAACTCTTAAATTGCCAACACTAAAAAATATCCCCTGATATTTGCCAACACCAAAAAATATCCATTGATATTTTAGGTAGATTGAAGAAAAAAAATTAAAACCATTAGGTCCTTAAGCTTTGTTTAGGCTCAAATTGAATAGTAAGTTCTTGATTTCCATATGAGAAGTTAGCTTCTGGAGGTCCTCCATCAGTTTAGCATTGAGATGGTTTGACTGACCTAACAAATCTGTCAAAATTTGGGCACTAATTAAGTCTAAATTTACTAAACCGAGGAGTTCCTTCTAGTAGTAATGAACAATTCCTTGAATAGATGTTATATCTCTAATTAACTGATTATCACCAAAAAGCAAGCAGTGAATCTTTTTAGTATTTCTTTTGGCAAGAATGGAGTTATGGAAAGACCTAGTGTTATTATATCGTTCCTTTAACCAGCTTAGCCTTGCCTTTCACATTAATTAGGAACTATGTTCCTGGAGAATCTTAGAATATCCCCTAAGTGCTCTAAGTTCTGTTTGCTTTATGACTAAGTTGCTAGGATCCTAATGGTGAAGATCTTGTTCTCCACCATATCCCTTGTTGCAACATTATGTATAAGGTGTTATCAAAGCTACTAGCAATCAAACTAAAGGGCAGTTTAAAGAGTTCAATTCATCATTCTCAGAGTAAGTTCTTACCAAGTATATCTATTTTCGATAAAATTTTACTAATTCAAAATTTTCTGAGGGATTATAACACTAATAAATCCATCAAATTTTGTGCAATCAAAGTGGATTTTTCAAAAGCTTTTGATACTGTCAGTTGGAACTTCATCTCATGTTGTCTCGAATGGTTTAGCTTCCCCACCAAATTTTGATGATGGGAACTCTTGAATTGCCAACACTAAAAAATATCCACTGATATTTTAGGTATTTTGAAAGAAAACAATTAAAACCTTTAAGTCCTTGAGCTTTCTTTATGCTCAAACTGATCAATAAATTCTTCATTTCCATATGAGAAGTTGGCTTCTGGAGGTCCTCGATCAGTTTAGGGTTGAGATGGTTTGAGTCACCTAAAAAATTTGTCAAAATTTGGGGACTAATCAAGTCTAAATTTATTGAAGCGAGGAGTTTCTTCTCATAGTAATGAACCAGTCCTTGAATAGATATTATAACTCTAATTTACTTATTATCACCAACAAGCAAGCAGTGAATCTTATTAGTATTTCTTTTGGCAAGAATGGAGTCATGAAAAAACCTAGTGTTTTTGTCCCCTTCCTTTAACCAACTTAGACTTATCTTTCATATTAATCAGGAACTATGTTCTTAAAGAGTCTTAGAATATCCATTAAGTTCTCTAAGTTCTATTTGCTTGAGGACTAAGTTACTAAGTTCCTAATAATGAAGATTTTGTTTTTCACTATATCCCTTGTTGTAACATTATGTACAAGGTGTTATCAAAGCTGCCAGCAATCAAACTAAAGGGAAGTTTAAGAGTTTAATTCATCATTCTCAGTTCAGCATTGAGATGGTTTGAGTAACCTAACAAATCTGTAAAGATTTGGGGACTAATCAGGTATAAATTTATTATACTAAGGAGTTCCTTCTGGTAGTAATGAACCAGTCCTTGAATAGATGTTATATCTCTAACTACTGATTATCACCAACAAGCAAGCAGTGAATCTTTTTAGTATTCCTTTTGGCTATAATGGAGTTATGGAAAGACCTAGTGTTATTGTTCCGTTCCTTTAACGAGCTTAGCCTTGCCTTTTACGTTAGTTAGGAACTATGTTTTTGGAGAGTCTTAAAATATCCCTTAAGTGCTCTAAGTTCTGTTTGCTTCAGGGTTAAGTTACTAGGATCCTAATGATAAAGATCTTGTTCTTTACTATATCCCTTATTGTAACATTATGTATAAGGTGTTATCAAAGCTGTAAGCAATCAAACTAAAGGGCAGTTTAAAGAGTTCAATTCATTATTCTTAGAGTAAATTCTTACCAAGTATATCTATTTTCGATTAAATTTTACTAATTCAATAGTTTCTGATGGATTATAACACCAATAAATACATCAAAATTTGTTCAATCAAATTGGATTTTTCAAAAGCTTTTGATACTATCTGTTGGAACTTCATCTTATGTTGTCTTGAATGGTATGGCTTCCCTACCAAATTTTGATCATGGGAACTCTCAAATTGCTAACACTAAAAAATATGCACTGATATTTTAGGTAGATTAAAAGAAAAAAAATTATATCCATAAGGTCCTTGAGCTTTCTTTACTCTCAAACTGAATAGTAAATTCTTGATTTCCATATGAGAAGTTGGCTTCTGGAGGTCCTCTACCTGTTAAGCATTGAGATGGTTTGAGTGACTTAAAAAATATGTCAAATTTTGGGGACTAATTAAGTCTAAATTTATTGAAGCGAGGAGTTCATTTTGATAGTAACGAACCAGTCCGTGAATAGATGTTATAACTCTAATTAACTTATTATCACTAACAAGCAAGCTGTGAATCTTATTAGTATTTCTTTTGGCAAGGATGGAGTTATGAAAAAACCTAGTGTCATTGTCCCCTTCCTTTAACCAACTTAGCCTTGTCTCTTATATTAATTAGTAACTATGTTCTTGAAGATTCTTAGAATATCCCATAAGTTCTCTAAGTTCTATTTTCTTAAGGACTAAGTTACTAGGATCCTAATAATGAAGATCTTGTTTTTCACCATATCCCTTGTTGCAACATTAAGTATAAGGTATTATCAAAGCTACTAGCAATTAGACTAAAAGGCAGTTTAAAGAGTTCAATTCATCATTCTCAAAGTGAGTTCTTACTGAGTATATCTATTTATGATAAAATTCTACTAATTCAGCAATTTTTCAGGGATTATAACACTAAAAAATCCATCAAATTTTGTGCAATCAAAGTTCATTTTTCAAAAGCATTTGATACTAATAGTTGGAACTTCATCTTGTGTTGTATTGAATGGTCTGGCTTCCCTACCAAATTTTAGTGATGCAAACTCTTAAATTGCCAAAACTAAAAAATATCCATTGATATTTTAGGTAGATTGAAATAAAAAAACAAAACCATCAGGTCCTTGACCTTTCTTTAGGCTCAAATTGAATAGCAAATTCTTGATTTCCATATGAGAAGTTAGCTTCTGAAGGTCCTCTATCAGTTTAGCATTGAGATGGTTTGGGTGAGCTAATAAATTTGTCAAAATTTGGGGACAAATCAAGTCTGAATTTATTAAATCGAGGAGTTCCTTCCGGTAGTAATGAACCGGTCCTTGAATAAATGTTATATCTTTAATTAACTGATTATCACCAACACTAATCAAAATTTGGGGACTAATCAAGTGTGAATTTATTAAAGCAAGGAGTTCATTTTGACAATAATGAACAAGTCCTTAAATAGACGTTATAGCTCTAATTAACTTATTATCACCAACAAGCAAGCAGTGAATCTTGTTAGTATTTCTTTTGGCAAGATTGGAGTTATGGAAAACCTAGTGTTATTGTCCCCTTCCTTTAACCAGCTTAGCCTTGTCTTTTATATTAATTAGGAACTGTGCTCTTGAAGAGTCTTACAATATCCCTTAAGTTCTCTAAGTTCTGTTTGCTTAAGGACTAAGTTACTAGGATACTAATAATGAAGATCTTGTTTTTCGCCATATCCCTTGTTGCAGCATTATGTATAAGGTGTTATCAAAGCTGCTAGCAATCAAACTAAAGGGCAATTGAAAGAGTTTAATTCATCATTCTCAGAGTGAGTTCTTACCAAGTGTATCTACTAATTCAGGAGTTTTTGAGGGATTATAACACCAATAAATCCATTAAAATTTATGCAATCACAGTTCATTTTCAAAAAGCATTTGATACTATTAGTTGGAACTTCATCTTATGTTGTCATGAATAATCAAGCTTCCCTACCAAATTTTAATGATGCGAACTCTTAAATTGCCAACACTAAAAGATATCCATTGATATTTTGGTAGATTGAAAGGAAAAAATTAAAACCATCAGGTCCTTGAGCTTTCTTTAGGCTCAAATTGAATAATAAATTCTTGATTCCATATAAGAAGTTAGCCTTTGGAGGTCCTCTATAAGTTCAGCATTTAGATGGTTTGAGTAACCTAACAAATCTATCAAAATTTAGGTCCTAATCAATTCTAAATTTATTAAACTGAGGAGTTCCTTCAGGTTGTAATGAGCCAGTCCTTGAATAGATGTTATATCTCTAATTAACTGATTATCACGAATGAGCAAATAGTGAATCTTTTTAGCATATATTTTCTCGAGAATGGAGTTATGGAAAGACCTAGTGTTATCATTCCCTTCCTTTAACCAGCATAGCCTTGCCTTTTACATTAATTAGGAACTATGTTCTTAGAGAGTCTTAGAATATCCATTAAGTGCTCTAAGTTTTGTTTGCTTCAGAACTAAGTTGCTAGGATCCTAATAATGAATATCTTGTTCTTCACCATATGCCTTGTTGTAACATTTTGTATAAGTTGTTACCAAAACTGCTAGAAATCAAACTAAAGGACAATTTATAGAGTTTAATTCATCATTCTCAGAGCAAGTTCTTACCAAGTGTATCTACTTTTGATAACATTTTACTAATTCAAAAGTTTCTGAAGGATTGTAACACTATTAAATCCATCAAATTTTTCAAAAGCTTTTGATACTGTCAGTTGGAACTTCATCTTATGTTATTCTGAATGGTCTAGCTTCCCTGCAAAATTTTAATGATGGGAACTCTTAAATTGAAACACTAAAAAATATCCCCTAATATTTTAGGTTGATTGAAAGAAAAAATTGAAACCATCAAGTCCTTGAGCTTTCTTTAGGCTCAAACTGAATAATAAATTCTTGATTTCCATATGAGAAGTTGGCTTCTAGAGGTCCTCCATTAGTTAAGCATTGAGATGGTTTGAGTGGCCTAAAAAATTTGTCAAAATTTAGGGACTAATCTAGTCTGAATTTATTGAACTGAGGAGTTCCTTCGGGTAGTAATGAGCTAGTCCTTGAATAGATGTTATAACTCTAATTAGCTTATTATCACCAAGAAGCAACCAGTGAATCATATTAGTATTTCTTTCGGCAAGAACGGAGTTATGAAAAGACCTAGTGTTATTGTCCCTTTCCCTTAACTAGCTTAGCCTTGTCTTTTATATTAATTAGGAACTATGTTCTTAAAGTGTCTTAGTATATCTCTTAAGTTCTCTAAGTTCTGTTTGCTTAAGGATTAAGTTACTAAGATCCTCATAATGAAGATCTTGTTTTTCACCATACCCCTTGTTTCAACATTATGTATAACGTTTTATCAAAGCTTCTTGCAATCAAATTAAAGGGCAGTTTAAAGACTTTAATTCAGCATTCTCAGAGTGAGTTCTTACCGAGTACATGTATTTTTGATAAAATTCTACTAATTCTGGAGTTTTTGAGGGATTATAACACTAATAAATACATCAAAATTTGTGCAACCAAAGTTCATTTTTCAAAAGCTTTTGATACTATTAGTTGGAACTTCATCTTGTGTTGTCTTGAATGGTCTGGCTTTGCTATCAAATTTTAATGATGGGAACTCTTAAATTGCCAACACTAAAAAATATCCATTGATATTTTAGGTAGATTGAAAGAAAAAAATTAAAACCATTAGGTCCTTGAGCTTTCTTTAGGCTCAAATTGAATAGTAAATTCTTGATTTCCATATGAGAAGTTAGCTTTTGGAGGTCCTCCATCAGTTCAGCATTGAGATGGATTGAGTGACCTAATAAATCTGTCAAAATTTGGGGACTAATCAAGTCTGAATTTATTAAACTGAGGAGTTCCTTCTGGTAGTAATGAACCAATCCTTGAATAGATATTATATCTCTAATTAACTGATTATCACTAACAAGCAAGTAGTGAATCTTTTTAGTATTTCTTTTGGCGAGAATGGAGTTATAGAAAGACCTAGTGTTATTGCTCCCTTCCTTTAACCAGCTTAACCTTGCCTTTTACATTAATTAGGAACTATGTTCTCGGAGAGCCTTAGAATATCCCTTAAGTGCTCTAAGTTCTGTTTGCTTCAGGACTAAGTTGCTAGGATCCTAATGATGAAGATCTTATTCTTCACCGTATCCCTTATTGCAACATTATGTATAAGGTGTTATCAAAGCTGCTAGCAATCAAACTAAAAGACAGTTTAAAGAGTTTAATTCATCATTCTCAGAGTAAGTTCTTGCCAAATATATCTATTTTCAATAACATTTTACTAATTCAAAAGGTTCTGAGGGTTTATAACACCAATAAATCCATCAAAAATTGTGCAATCAAACTGGATTTTTCAAAAGCTTTTGAAACTGTTAGTTGGAACTTTATCTTATATTGTCTTGAATGGTCTGGCTTCACTACCAAATTTGGATGACGGGAACTCTTAAATTTCCAACACTAAAAAATATCTTATGATATTTTAGGTAGATTGAAAGAAAAAAATTAAATCCATCAGGTCCTTGAGCTTTCTTCAAGCTCAAACTAAATAGTAAATGCTAGATTTCCATATGAGAAGTTGGCTTCTAGAGGTCCTCTGTTAGTTCAGCATTGAGATCGTTTGAGTGGCCTAAAAAATCTATCAAACTTTGGGGACTAATCAAGTCTGAATTTATTGAACTGAGGAGTTACTTCTGGTAATAACGAACCAGTCCTTGAATAGATTTTATATCTTTAATTAACTTATTATCAGCAACAAGCAAGCAGTGAATCTTATAAGCTTTTCTTTTGGCAAGAATGGAGTTACGAAAAGACCTAGTGCTATTGTCCCCTTCCTTTAACCAGCTTAGCCTTGCCTTTTATATTATTAGGAACTATGTTCTTTAAGAGTCTTAAAATATCACTTAGGTGCTCTAAGTTCTATTTGCTTAAGGACTAAGTTGCTAGGATCATAATAATGAAGATCTTGTTTTTCACCGTATCACTTGTTGCAACATTATCTATAAGGTGTTATCAAAGTTGCTAGCAATCAAACTAAAGAGCAGTTTAAAGATTTTAATTCATCATTCTTGGAGTGAGTTCTTACCGAGTATATTTATTTTGATAACGTTTTACTAATTCAAGAGTTTCTGAGGGACTACAACACAATTTGTGCAATCAAGGTTCATTTTTCAAAAGCTTTTGAAACTATCAGTTGGAACTTCATCTTGTGCTGTCTCAAATGGTCTGGCTTCCCTACCAAATTTGGATGATGGGAACTCTTAAATTGTCAACACTAAACAATATCCATTAATATTCTAGGTAGTAATGAATAATAAATTCTTTTCATATGAGAAGTTAGCTTCTGGAGGTCCTTTATCAATTCAGCATTTAGATGGTTTGAGTGACCTAACAAATCTGTCAAAATTTGGGGACTAATCAAGTCTGAATTTATCGAATCAAGGAGTTCCTTCTAGTGGTAATGAACTAGTCCTTGAATAGATGTTATATCTTTAATTAACTGATTATCACCAACAAGTAAGTAGTGAATCTTATTAGTATTTCTTTTGGTAAGAATGGAGTTATGAAAAAACGTAGTGTTATTGTCCCCTTCCTTTAACCAGCCTAGCCTTCTCTTTTACATTAATTAGGAACTATATTCTTAAAGAGTCTTAGAATATCCCTTAAGTGTTCTAAGTTTTGTTTGCTTAAGGACTAAGTTACTAAGATCCTAATGATGAAGATCTTGTTCTTCAACATATCCCTTGTTGCAACATTATGTATAAAGTGTTACCAAAGCTGCTATCAATCAAACTAAACGGTAGTTTAAAGAGTTTAATTCATTATTCTCAGAGTGAGTTCTTACCAAGTATATCTATTTTTGATAACATTTTACTAATTCAGAAGTTTCTGAGGGATTGTAGCACTAATAAATCCATCAAAATTGTGCAATCAAAGAGGATTTTTCAAAAAATTTTGATATTGTCAGTTGGAACTTCATATTGTGTTGTCTTGAATGGTCTGACTTCCCTACCAACTTTTGATTATGGGAACTCTGAAATTGCCAACTCTAAAAGATATCCATTGAAATTCTAGGTAGATTGAAAGAAAAAAATTAAAACCATGAGGTCTTTAAGCCTTCTTTAGGCTCAAACAGAATAGTAAATTCTTGATTTCCATATGAGAAGTTAGCTTCTGGCAGTTCTCCATTAGTTCAGCTTTGAAATGGTTTAACTGACCTAAAAAATTTGTCAAATTTTGGGGACTAGTCAAGTCTAAATTTATTGAACCGAGAAGTTCCTTCTGGTAGTAATGAATCAGTCCTTAAATAAATGTTATATATCTAATTAACTTATTTTCACCAATAAGCAAGTAGTGAATCTTATTAGTATTTCTTTTGGCAAGAATGGAGTTATGAAAAATCCTAGTGTTATTGTCCCCTTCCTTTAACTAGCTTAGCCTTGTCTTTTATATTAGTTAAGAACTATGTTATTGAAGAGTCTTTGAATATCCCTTAAGTTCTCTAAGTTCTGTTTGCTTCAGGACTAAGTTACTATAATCCTAATGAGGAAGATCTTGAAAGTCCTTAAGCTTCCCTTTGCATCCTCTAATCTTGAAGCAAAAAGAGAACTACTATCCTTAAGAAAACTCTTCAGCCTAGATTTTGACATTTAAAATTTCCTCATAAGCTGATAGGATTTGCATCCTAGAATCTAAAGCCCCCAAATCTCCCTTACTATATCCATTGTGAATTAGGAAATTAAAGAATCTAAGGAGAGCATTTTTAAAATCAAGATTCCTAGGTTCAATCACTTCTATAAAAGAATGATCTGAGTATAGAGGAGATTTAAAGTAGGCAAAGGAGTTTAGCCATATACGTGTCAAATCTTGATTAACTAGCAACCTATCAAGTTTTCTCCTAATGAAGCTCCTGTCTTACTGTTTATTATTCTAGGTAAAGTGATAACCAACATTTCTTAAATCAAATACTTCTAGCAATCCTATTATGATATCTGGCTCTCTGCACAAAGCATTATAATTTACTTTATCTCCTTGAGCTTTTGAGGGATGAAGTATATGGTTAAAATTTCCTACAACAATTCTAGGATTAACCATACATGATTTAGTGGCAGCAAGATCCTCCCATAAATTGGTTCTTTGGAAATAAATGTTAGAGGTATAAATGATTAATAATTTAAAGGATACTGAGTAATCCAGTTTCTTATAACACCAAATGAATAATCTGATCAAAGTAGGTTAGATTTACAAATTAAACCTTGTACTTATTATAGGTAAAAATAATATTCGATTGTAGCGATGCTAGTGATTATATCCAAAAATCCATTTGGGCCCTAAAAACTTCATGGATTCTTGAAGTTTATGAGTATTAATTATAGTCTTTAGCAGTCATAAAATAGAAGGTTTCTATCCAAAAGTAGGTCTTTTGTTACTTATCTCTTAAAAGATTCATTTGTCCCTCTAATGTTTCAAAAAATCATGACTGAGATGGATTAGAGAAATAACTGATCACTTGGCCTTCTTCTTCATTCTACTAGATTAACTATTTGAGGCTGAAGTGGGGTTCTTCAACAAAATCTCCATTTGACTATGACTTTCTAGGATTGATTCCTCTTCCTCAACTAGCTCTTTGTCTTTAGAGTCATCTGTTGCACTCCTATTGCCTTCCCCCTTTTTAGCCTCAACCAGATTTTTCTTACTAAGAATAGATTCTTGGTCCTTTATTACTTCTACTAGTTTTAAAGTTCATGTGATTTCAGAAGCAACTCTAACTATAGATGGAGTGTCCTGGTTCTTATTAATAGTTTCCATTTCCCCTTACTCCAATGATTCCCTAGGTCCCATTAGTTTTTGGTGATCTCTTATTTTCAAAAATCTACCTGTTTCTTTTTATATGTTCTTGCAAAATTGAGATTTTAAGTTGTAGGAAAGTTTGATCTTAGCTCTAACAAGCTCACTAACTTCATTAAGTTTCATTATAGGGAGAGCCTCAAGTAATTCATCACTTATCTTAAGCTCTACACAAATTTTTAATGACAGATTCTTTCAAGCTTTACAATAGGGTAATCAAAAGCTAAAGGTTTGCCTACTGAGCTACTAAGAAAGCTCAAGACATATAATGTACAATACTCCATTATGGAAATTGATATGTATAGGAAAGAACTCTATTCCATTTTTATCTAAATCTATACCTAGAAACCACTTCTAGACAAACATAGGTTAACCTTCAATGTTCTAAGATTCAGTTTCCATAACTAAAAAGAGACTATCTTCATCCCTGAATTTAAAAATGAAGGAATTATTTTCAGTCAATAGTACTTTCCCAAGCCTTTACTATCCCATCTGGATTGTATTAGAGCTAGTATTTGAGGGAAAGAAGGTATTTGGTTCAAAAAGAAACCCATCAAACTGTAAGACTAGGTTCTAGCTCCTATCTGTAGTAGCTCTATTGATGGGGAAACAATCCCATTCACTAGGGTAAAGTGGAAAAGTTTTGGTTTTTGGGAGAGGTTATCTGCTGAAAATACACTCCTCCATGATTTACTAACCTCCTTATAAGGGACTGAAGTCTTCCCTTAATTCTCCAAGGACTCTCAAATGGATGGAAACTCGAATCCAAGCTACCTAACTCCTATTGGGCTTCTAGGATGGTGGAAAGCTTTGACCTAACTCTAATAGGAATCTCCATCTGTCTTGTTATAATAGGAAAGCTACCAGTGAGGCAACAATAACTTACTAAAATTGGTAATTTACTGTTCAGAGTGGTAGTTACTGTTCATAGGTTCAAAGAAAGATGTTTTCTAACTTATACCAAATTAATCATTTGATATTTATATAGTAATGTCGTATATACTTTGTTAACCAATCTTTGATATTAATTAGGTTGATTAAGTATTTAATCTCGTTACCATATTTATCTAGGTTCAAACCTTATAAGTAAGATTTTCTTATACGATGTTAACTAATTAATAAGATATACATTCTCTTCTTATATATTAACAACCTATCCTTCATGTTCATTACTTTGGATATAAATAATATGTTACAAAATTAAAGTTATCTGACATATCTCTTTCATCACCTTTTAGCACTATATGTAATGATTATATTTTTATAGATCAATCTATTATTAAAATAAAAAAGAAAAGAGAAAATGTAACAAAAAAATACCATGCTATTTTTAAAAATGAATTAAATTAAAAGAATAAGAGTTATCTAATGGGATATAAGGCTTAAAGCAAAAACATACAACACAAAACAAGGCTCAAAACCAATCAATATAAAATTGAAAGGTACTTCCCAACTTTTAATAAGGCTACAAATAAACTATTCTCAAATTGAAGTTAAATACTCCTATAAAAGTATGTAAAAGTCGAGAAAATAATAGGCCGTAAGTAGGATATAGTCTTTTGTCAATTTCCTAGTTCTATATTCTTTCAACATGCTTTTAACTAAGCTTACTTATTATATGTTCTCTTTTTTATTGCAATAGTTAATTTATTTATTCTTTAGACCCTATTCCACTTATGGCAAGTTCTAGTTTACTCTTATATTGTCACTACAATCTTTGCGAATTTCATTAGCGATTATCACTCCCATTCTCTACTTGATCATAAAACCTATTAAATATTAAATATCATCCTCCTCATTATAGAATAATTTTATATTTATTTCTCTTGAGAGGATATAAATATAATAACTTAAAGACAATTTAATGATCTTTATGTCACCTTTATTATGTAAATTGATCCTCCTTATCTTTCCACTATTTAAACCCAATCCTTATGGTTAGTGAAGTATGTGTAAATTTGTTATTTGTTTTAATGTTTAATTAGAATATTCAAACTTATATAAAAGCTGATATATTGTTTTAGGTGATTCTATGTAAACCTTGTAACAGATGTTACCAAAATTTTAAATTTTATTCTATTTATTGTCCTAAGTTTTTGCTTGATTGCTAACTGTAAAATAAAGGAAGCTTTTGACTAGTTCCTTACCTACACTAGACTAGCTTACTTCGTAGAACTTTATATTGGAAATCTTTAAATATGGTTAAGCAAGTATTGTTTATGAATTCCCTTGATATATATCTCATCCAATAGATTAAATCTTCTACATTAAGACTAGGATTGTAATAAGGTACCAAGGATATGATGACAGCTAGTCCTCGATGATAGCAATTTCATTTGTTGCACATGATTATGACTTTAATTCTTGCCTACTAATTTATTACATTTCTCAACATCTATAATTTATAAAGAATGTAAAGAGGCCTTAGTTTATTTTAGTTTTCAAATCAGAAGCTTTCATTTTTGCATTCCTTATTTTCATTTTCATTTCATTACAAATGGGTCTCCTTAACTTAAAAATATAGTCAAAAGTTTAAGATTTGTTTGGCTTACCATTGAAATTTTAGAAACTATCCCTTCTAAAGAATTCAGTATGCTTCCATTTGACCTAAATAGATTCTTTGTCAAAAAATAAAAATAATTTTCAAACTCTTTTGACTAATGGAGCCTTATTAGTGTCCTACATTGATTTTATATCAAGTCCCCCTTCTTATTTAGGCTTACACATTTTGGAACAAATGACTTTCACATCTCCTTATTTACTGGACATTCTAGAATAAAAAAAATTCTTAAAAATTCTCTCTATCTTTTCAACCAGGTTCTTTGGGAGAAGCAAGTGAGAACTCTAATAGTTATGGAGGTTATTAAGAATCGGGATTATCACTTAGATCATACCAGTAAAAGATGGAGTCTTTTTTCTTCTAAGTTGTAACTCTCTTTTGGATATAGTTATATAATAGGATGAAATCATTATAAGTTAGTCTCAATGTTAATTAGTGGATCCATAGGTATTTCAAAAGGGCATCCTAGAGAGTTAGACCTTCATAGGTTGATAATTAATGAGATAACTCATAGAATCCAACTAAGATAAACAATTTACTCTTTGGGTGGTTAATGGTGAGCCCTAATTTGTTACAAACTACTTGTATATATTCTAAAAGAGTGTTGAATGGTTGCATATCAAGTCCATAAAGCAAGATTAAGATATCTATAAATGAAAAGTTAAATAACCTTAATTATTTGCATTTATGATGGTACCTAAATGGTTTTCTTTTTTAATATTAGGCTAAATTACCTTTCTCAAGACTACTATACTCACTATAAAGAGGTAGGGTAAAAAGGGAGGGGGGGGTCGCGGTGGTCGGGGGGTCTTCTTATCTTAAACTCTTAGCTTTATTAAACACCTTAGTTAGTTCTCCATTGACCTAAACTTTATATGATATAGTTGATATGCAATGGTCTAACCATTTAATAAATTTATTAAGGAATCTTAGAGACTCTAGTGTATCAAGCAAGAATTTTCATATAACAAATTTAAAAGCTTTATAAAAGTATATTTTTATAGAATAACTCCTTATGGACTTTTTCCTATGATAATTCTTGAAGAGCTCTTGTACACGCAGAACATTATCCCTAATGTTTCTTTTTTCAACAAATACCCCTTAAGTTAAGTTGAAAATATGTGTTTAAGCAATTTCTTTAGTCTTATGGCTAAGGATTTAGAGATGATTTAATAAGGACTATCACAACAAGTTATTGGCTAAAACTCTTTCAAGGTAAAGGGATTTAGAGTCCTAGGAATAAAGTAGGGGAAAGTTTTATTCATGTCCTTTAAGAGCTTCCTTGAAATAAAGAATTCCTTAATTGTATTTATGACTAGGTTTCTTTTTATTTTCTAAGATTTCTAAAAGACAGGAATTAGTACCATTGGGACTTGGAGGTTTATTAGGGTACATTACTAAATAAAGATTGCTCTATCTCTACTAGTGTCTTATGTTTGATAAAAGCCTCAATCTATTTATATGAGATATTTGGTCTAATAAAAGATTTTAATACCTATGCATAAGAATCTTTTTAAATTTCATTACCTAAGGTATCCTTGAAGTAATAAAATGCTAGTGCATTTAACTTCTCTTAGTTCCAATATTCGACTCCATTAATATCTATTAATGAAATAATAAGGTATATGTTTCTCTTGTGAAGAATTGAGTTAAAGAAGATATTAGTGTTCCTCTTATCTTATAACTATTGAACCCTAGATTTTTTCCTGAATATTATGCTATGAGCTTCAAGAGCTTATGTGTATCTACTAAAGGACAATTTCATATTAATTATTATTATGGAGTTACTGGGGTTGAGATAAAAAAAACCCTTTGACTTTGTTAGAGAGCACTTTTGGCTTCATTTAAGGCCGATGTAGTTCCCATTTTGCTTAAACATTTGGCATGAAGAGTTTTGAACTCTTTTTGAACATTTGTAGCTTTCCTATGCATTTAAAAGCTTCATACTATACTACCTCATTAGTTAGGCCATTCACCACTACTTCTTCAAATCCCATATTTGGTCAAATGATTGAAGAATCTGAAAGGAACTCTAAAAAAATATCTTATGTTGCTCTATATGTATTTTAATATGGTTATGGTCTAACATTAAAGGGGAATTTAAAAAGATTGTGTTATCTGGAAAACTAGACACCCTAAAGAGCTCTTTTATCTTTTTTATTAGTTTTTTCCCCTCTTGTTTATTTCTCTACATGATGAAATGTTTATAAAGACTTGAATTAGTTAAAGATGTGATACTTATGCTTCTTTTGAATTCCTTATTAGGCCCTAAGTTAAGGCCTTCAGTTCTTAGGTAGTAAGATACTATTAAAGTCCCCCTATCATTATTTATGGAGCTTAGACTATTATCTATAATATTTTATGTCTATCTAAAGTTGTCTTCTTTGAAAGGCCAAGTTTTCCACGTAAATGAAGGTGAAAAATAGATAATTTAAATCATGATCCACATAGATCATCAAGTGTATGTAATGGTCTACGAGTTAAGAGGTAACTATTATAATTACACTAAAGTTACCATTGTAATGTACTTAATGACTTGAGATAGTTCTTCATATTTTCCCTAAAAACCATAGGCCATTCTCCATCTTAAGATAGTTTTTCATATTTTACCTGAAAACCATAGACCATTTTCCATCTTATCCTTTTTTGTTTGGTCGCCAATAACCCTATTAAATTTGGAATTTTAGTAAGGAAATATTTAAGAAGAACTTGTTAATTTTAAAGGTAGCTCAATCCCCTTAACTTCCAAGCAATTATCATTAGGGGATAGAAGTAAGATGCCTTTATCCTTGGCCCTCCTCCTATGTCTCTTTCTTATTATCTCTACAAAATTTTTGTTATGATGAACTACTTTAAGGTTCTTATCTTTTGATAAATCTTTAGATATTTTCTCATTCTTTCCATCTTTGATGGAAGAGATGTCTTCATATAGTTTTTATCAACTCTTAATAAAGGTTAAGATATACAGAATGCAAGATTTTTTAGATGCAAGTCGTCCACCATATTCTATATTGATGATCTTTTCTTTTTCATTAATAAGGTTAATAATTTGATTATTTGAATTCTTTTTTAGATCTCCAACTTGTAGGCCTTTAAGTTTTATTATATTTGTTCATTTTTTATTGGTAAAAGAGTGTCATTTCAGAGATCATCTTTCCATTTTATTCACCTACTATTTAATATTTTTGGGAGCTCTTAATTCATATCCACTTTCACACACACCTTTGCATATCCAACTCTCGTTATTATAGCCCTAATTTCATCAAAATATATAGGCCTATAGTGGATCTAACTAAACAACTTAGCCTTATCACATCTAAAGGGATATTGTGAAAATAAAACCATATTGAGAAAGATATTGTACCATTTTTGTTTAGGTTCATTTCACTATTTAAGTAAAAGTAGGGGCTTGCCAATTAAGTGTTATGGTCCTTATTCTAACACTTTCATCATTCTATCATTATTAATGACTTTGAAGAGGAAGTAGTCTTCTTTAGTGATCAAACCTACTATGATCCTTATTTTCTCCACCTACTTTCATCCTAGTTCTTGACTTAAGGAACATAAGGTCTATAGTTTATGAAATATCTTTAAAACGTTGTGGCCTATTAAGCTTCACCCCCATTAAGTATTTCTAAAGGAAGAGAAACAATGACATATTAAAAGCTCTTTCCTTAAGAAAAAATTTGAGCTTTTTCTTAGATGTGTGATCTATCCTACATATAGAAAGGTACTTAGAGGAGTTATAAGTGAGGAAGAAGTCAAAGGAGGTCTAGCAATCAAGTATCTAGTGATAGTTTTAGGGCTATAACCAAATGGAGGAATATACAATCTCTACTTTCATTATGTTTAAGAATATGGAAGGAGTTAAGTAAGAGGAAGTAGTAGGTAGAGGTGAAGTTGAGAAAGAAGAAAAATAAGGAGCTTTGAGATTTTTTGAAGTAAAGGAAAGAAGAGGGTTTAATGAGATTGAACTTTGCAACAATGAGTTAAAAGAATGCTAGGGGAAGAAGACAAAGCTAGTTGTAAGGAAGAAAGGTTGCCTGAAGCCATAACAGAGCCTCCTACTCTCTTTGATTCTACTCCCCAAATGGAAAGGAGCCAGTAGATGATTTAGGTTAAAAAGATGTTGGTAAAAGTACAATTAACTATTAATGGTAAATCAACTATAATTCGACTAGAAAAATTACAAAGAACATGAGGCTTATGTAAAGACAAGGGAGAGGATAAGTTTTAATAAAAGAGGGGAAAGCATCGTAAAAATTGTAATTTTTCCCATTCCATGTTGAAAAATGTCATGTTTTTGGCATATAAATAATTGAAATTATTACACATGAACCAAATGTAATTATAAGAAGGATTAATTACTAAAAAACCCCCAAACTTTTTTCAAATTTTCAATTATAACTAGAACTTTAAAAAGTAGTAATAAAATGTCCAAACTTTCAAAAAATTTCAATTCTAGCCTAAACTTCAAAAAGTGGCAATAAAATGCTCAAATTTTCAAATTTCTTTAATTCTAGCCTGATGTAATCTATTATTTTCCCGATGCCCTCAGCTCTTTATTTTCTGTTTGTTCTTCTGAAACCCTAAACTACTCTCGCATTACAGCTTACTGCACCAGTAAGCTCTTCACTTTTAATTCATTCTCCTGATGCCATTAGTGTGAGGGTGTCGGGGCTACATAATATGAAAAATCAGAGGAGGGTGTCAGGGCTGCGTAATCTGATTTAAGTCATTTTTAAACAACGATGTCGTTTTAATTATATAATTAAACGATGTCAGTTCATTAATCTTCATTTTTTATGTTAATTTTAGTTAACATGTGTTAATAGTTAAGGTTTCTGAAACATTTGTCAAGTCACATTAACAAACTTAACGGAAACACTAACGTCGAGCTAGAATTGAAAAAATTGAAAATTTGAGCATTTTATTATTACTTTTGAAGTTCAGGCTAGAATTGAAAATTTTTGAAAGTTTGGGCATTTTATTGCTACTTTTTAAAGCTCGAGCTATAATTGAAAATTTGACAAAAGTTTGGGCTTTTTTGGTAATTAACCCTTATAAGAGTTACTTGTTTCACAAATGTGTGCTTGATTTTTAGTTATCACCTAATTTTCAAAATAGTAAATGAATTTATATATTAAGAAATTTCAAATAGAAAAGTTATTATAAGGAACTTTTGTATAACATAATGAACATGTAAATAAGGTTTAATAAAGAAATGAAAATATGTAACAAGATATTATTTTGAAAAGTGCATTAATTATTACAACATGTAGGTAATAATTATCAATAGTTACAATAGCAAATTGTTTACTAATTAACTATATAGTAAGAAATTTAATCATACTATGATTAATTTTTAAGAAAATATAGCATATCTTATATTATCTTTTGGATTCTCTAACTCAGTTGTTATTACTTAAGAATATAAATTTGAAGCAAATTTTTTTGAGAAATTTAAATAATTGTATTAAAAAGGAAAGAGCTTAGTATATATTAACTAATGTCTAAACAATTCTCATAAAAAATAAGGTCTAAGCAATCCAAATATCAATGTAACATCCAACCAAAAACAAATCAACCAAGGTAGTATTCAGACATAACAATAGGCTTGAATTTAAGGTACATTCCAAGAATTAATATGAAAAACGCCTTTAGAGAATAAGCTTAACGAACCAACTTCTCCTCGTACTATTTAGCAATGTTTTAAAACCGGACCGGTGATTAAACCAGAGAAGTAACTGATTCAAGGGTCATTGGTTCAACCGGAATTTAACTGTGATCGAACCGGTGACTAATAAATATATAAAATTTTATTTTATATTATAAATATATAAGATAATTTTTAAACATACTTTTTAATTATTTATCTAACTTAAATATTCAAACTTCAAAATATACAATTTTTTTTTAAGTTCACCATCACAACACAAAATAAGATAACAAAGCTCACTAGTCATATTTCATCAAAAAGATAAAAAAAAAGTTCAGTAATCACAATATTCATTCACCATAGTTGTAAAAGTTTTTATTTTAAAGGAAAACTCTTCATTTTAAATGAACCGGCCGAATTTTTCTTTCATCAGTTCAGCAGTTTTTACCGGTCTGATCGTAAAATGAACGGGTCAATGACTCACAAAAAAGGGCTAAACCGGACCGTTTCATGCTCTGGTTCACTGGTCCAACCGGCCGATTCGGTCCAGTTTTTAAAACACTACTATTTAGAACTAATTTTCTCCTTAAATTTCATTTGCCTTATCTAAAATTCTAATACTAAAATTCCTACACCTTATATGAGCTAACCTCCAATTTTTGACCATAAAGGGACAATAAAACTAATTGATTTTATGAGTTAGGAGCTGTTCTGTAATTGAGTGAATAATTTTTTTAGCCAACTTTGGTCTTAAATAAATGACTATTGAAAATTTGCTATTTCTTTCCACCTATATGTCATATACAGTATTACTCAGTATAAGTTTAAAGATGATTCAATTACCTATATGTCATATACAGTATTACTCATTAAAGATGATTCATTAATTAGAGAAGTATTAATCGATAGTAAGTTTAACCAAGTAGCTCAAGTTGATTTTCTAAATTTTATTATATAATGTAGATTATTAATTTATCTAGTTTTAATTTATAGAGATTTTAATGTAAGTATATCTTACCTTTTCAAATGCTCGTACTAATAAAATAAATAATTAGCTATAAAAATTAAAATAAGAATTAAAGAAAATAAAGATTCAAATTATAATAGATATTTTATTGTAAAAGTAGGATTTGTTTTCTTGTTAGGCTTTCACATTAATCTTATTAATTAAAAAGATTCTCAATAGCAATTTAGCATATCAATTTACAACAATGTCATGTATTAAGCTTATTATTTCATTATTTGAAAAAATTTAACGTATATTATAAGTAAAATTGGAATGAACATAGGATATGTGGTTCAAATGAATATCATAATTCTTTGAAAAAATTTTCATATAATGTAAAGTATGAGAGCATTTCCTTATCTTAAAATGTATGAATTTAGTAACCCATAAGTTTATTTTTATAATTATTACATCACTCTATTTTATAAATTTTTTTGTTAAATACATGTGGCTCTCTTATGATTTATATTATTTTATTTACATTTTTATATTTGTGAAATTATCTCGTATATCCCTTTAATCAAATTATCTTAAACCCCTTACTCATCTACTGTCATTAGATTACCAACTTTGCATCTAATAAAACAAATAGTTAGGACGTTAAGCATGATGCAGTTCTTATGGAACCAAATGTTGGACATTTTTGACATTTCCCATAAAGTTGGACAACATTTAATTGTATTTTTTTAGTTTTTCAATAACTTATCGGTTAATTTACGTAATTTGATCTAGATAAAGATAATAAAGTGACCTAATAAATGATTTAAATCAATGGTTCAAAGTCCTGGTGAAAAACGGATCCTGATAAGTGTAGACCAGACCCATATCAGGCCTGTGATAGGGAGCTCGATATGGATGTTATATATAAAGGTTAAAGTCCCCTATAGTTGCTCATATCATTCGTAAGAATAATGATTATTTGACCCATTAAGAGAGCTTACGTTTTAAGAAAATTGTAGATAAATGTTAATCGCACCCCAGTGAGTAGTTCCCGTGAAAACGGCGGAGGATTCACATTTGTATGAGCTTTAGAAAGCTTGTTTGAAGTTATGGAACCAAAATTAGGTATTTTCGCATTTCTTCATTTATTTCCATTTTATGTTTGAACCGGGATACGTAACTAAGGTCTCACTATGTGTTACACATGGTATCAAACTGGTGACGTGATCAAGTGGTTAAAAATGAAGATATTTCAGCTTTTTCTCCATAATGTTTTCAGAGAATAAAGTTCCATTTTTCAATTTTTTCTTACTTATTGTTGCATAAAAGTAGTATACATGTGTTTATCCTTGAGAAATGAGGTGACAACGAGCCTGCGAGGGTGAAAAATTGGCCTAAATCTCATCAGAGATCGCCTTTTTTTAGGCTAGGAACAAAGACCTTTGGCGTATGATCGATGAACAATACCGCTCGTGGAGTGGTACGTCTGGCACGTGCAACGCACGGTCAACACTTGTGTGGACGAGGGAGTGCCATATGTTGGCGCATGCAATGCACGAGCCAGTCAATAAGTGCACGTGGGAGCATATCTAAAGCGGGCAACACACATGCCATACAGATTGGGGAGTATCGCTTTATGGCACATGTAATACATGTACCACTTCTCTCCATTTGTGGTTGACGTCAATGATACAGTGTGCTAACATAGTTTTGATGTCATGCTGACATCAGTGTGCTATAATACCAAAAAAAACAAAAATTTTAGATTTCCTGTAAGGGTGCTCCAGGGCATTTTGGGTTAGTTTTTTAGTATGAAAAATTTATAAAATGAGTTTTTCCATTTTTCTAGATTTATTATATTAGTAATAAATTACAGGTTAACTCCAAAAAAGGAATTAAGGCATTCTAAATTCGATTTTGAGTGAATTTTCATGCTTCAGACATCATATGAGGGAGATACTTCAAGTTTTCATGGCTCAGGTCTCATGTTTAGTGTTTGGTGATAGTTTTGATTTGCATCATATTCTAGGGTTTAATTTGTTATGTATTAAGTGTTAAATTGAGTGTTTAGGTTAGAATTTTGTTAGTTTATGTGTTAAGTGTTTTTATAGGTTAGTATGAGTCATCAAGCTTAAATGTTATGTTTTTGAGGTACCTTGATGTGTTTGTTAGTGTTCTAGGGTCAACGGAGAAAAATGGAGAAGTTTTGGCGAGCTGAAATCACAGCACACTATCGTGGCATAATAAGCTAAGATCATGACAGAGAGATATAAGCCACCACACCCCAGGCTATGATTGTGACACTTTGGCCATGATCGTGACAGAGAGGTCTGATCCAAGCAAGTGAAAATGTAAAGTTTTGAGGAACTATTCAGACCGTTTAGACCCCGAATGAACCTTAGGGTTGCTAAGGTATTTAAGGAATATAAAGAACAGAGAAGAGAGCTTTTTGCATCAACCACCACGATGAATCCCTAAAAGAGAGAACTTTGAGAGATCGAGAAAGAGACGAAGGAAGAGAGAAGAGGAAGATGACGCAAACATGATGTGCTTCCCGGAATAAGAAGCTTTTCGAAGTCATGACCTCCCATCATCTATTTGAGTTCTATTTCCTATGTATTTTAGTTTTATTTAATTATAGAATTGGGATATGTATTTTAATGGTAGAACTGGATTGTGATAGAGGTTCTATACTCATCTTTATAATATTATTTTTGATTTAATGAAATCTGATTGTTTTATGTGTTTACTGAATTAATTATGGTTTAATTATGCACTTCATATCTCGATAATAAAATGAGAGGGAGGATTGAGAAAAAATGATTAAACTAGGCTAACGAGAGTTAGGTAATTTAATAGACTTAAAATTAAATCAGGTTGGTAAATCTTGTATAGAGAGATCACATATAGGTTTCCAATTGTTTACTAGAGAACTTAAGAACAAGTTAGGTTTTGGATAGGTTGTTAATTGAGAGATTACAACTTCCCATAATCTAATTAGGGTTTATGCTTTAGGGTTCAATTATAACTTGAGAGAGAGTAATTGACTCTAGGATCATCTAGAACCATTAATTTGATAAATCATAATCAGTTATGATGACATTAAAGATAGGTAATTTTCCCTTTCTCTCTTTCGGTAAAATCACTAGGTTGAATTTTAGGGTGTGCTATCATTGTTCAACAAATCAATCAATTTCCTTAAATAGTTATTCAATTTTAATTTAAAATTTTTAATTGTTGTCGTGATTGTTTTTGTTAAGTGTTAATTATTATTTGTTATTTGATTTAGTTTGTTTGATTTATTTAGTTCTCTTGTTTAATTTTGTTATCTGTTAAATATCATTTTAATACTTTCTGACCTTAAATTTTAGGATTAAATTACTCCTCCTCATATGATTGATACCTTAGGTACTACGCAAATGACTCGTGCACTTGCAGTATTATCCAAGTTAAAATATTAAAACTTATCATTATAAACTGTTGATAAAGTTTTTGGTGTCATTGTCAGGGTGGCAATTAGTTTAGTTCTTTAGTCTAAAGCTTTTCCACTATCTTTTGATTTTAAATTAGTTAAAAAAAGAAAATAAAAAAATTTGGTTGTAAGGTAGAGACACATTAAGACTTCTTAGAGTGAAAATGAGATATATGAAGAGTTGAATGCCAAGAAGAGATAAAAAGAATGATCATAGAAGATGTATATTAAAGGGAGAAAGGGACGCTTGCAGAATTCAATGAGCCCTAATTTGGTTGGGAAAATCATCATCTTTATATGAACTCGTACACTTCAGGATGGCAAAACCACCCAGAGTTTTATTGGTTTAACAATGCAAGTACTCACATGGGACATCAAGACCTATTTGAATTTCAACATGATGAATCCAGTTCATGGGATTCCAAAGTGGACAAATCATAGATAAGCTCATGGATATGGAAGAGAACCATAAGAGATTGGAAGAGAAGTTTGAGCAAGTAGCAGAAGATCATACCTCCTCTATTCATAATTTAGAAGTTCGAATAGGCCATCTCTCTGGGGATTTTTGTAAGTAAAGTGTGGAAAACAGTATGCACAACATGAATGTAAACTCAATAGAGGTATGTCAGGCTATCACATTTAGGATTAGGGTAGAGCCAGCAGAATCAGTAAGAAATCAAGCTAAACCTGATCGTAGAGAAGATTAAAAAATCGAAGAAGAGGATGAAGAAAATAATGCCAACCATCCCTGTTATTCACTAGCTCTTGATATACGATATGTGAACATCGAAAAATCTTGGGGAGATGTTCAGGAAAAGAACTCTATCTTTTAGATTGATGATGATCAAATGACATTCAACGCGAATGATGTAATTAAGAATCTAAAGGTTAGTAGCTCATTCAGGGTAATTGGTGTGTTCGAATCTTCTGAAGAACAAGAGGACGAAGAATAGATGACAACAGACATCAAGTTTAAAGAAAGTATAGAAGTCTCTGTTTAGGAAGTAGAAAAAGTAGAGGAAACAAAGGTGATTAAGGAAGACTGAGAGCAATTCACCTTCGCATAATACAAACTATTGGATTCGATGAAACATTCAAGGAGTTTTGTATTCCCTTTTCGTTCATTTAAAAAAAGGACATTATTGAGCTTAATTGGTTTTCATAATGTTATCAACATTTTCCTTGTCACTATGTTGCAATTTTATAGCTTATTTATAGGCTACAAAACTGATATTGAACGAAAAGGGTGGAAGCAAGCCATTCATAATTGATCCTGACTGAGTTTCCAAGAAAGAGCGTTGGGCTGCTTACATTAAAAGAAGAACTACATGGGAGGCAACCTATGGATAATTAGTTCCCTTGATTATTTTTGTTATTGGAATGAACTCACTGGAATGGAGCAATTTCATGCCAAGAATGCTCATAATAACATAATAAGGTCCCACAAAACTTGTTGCTACATAAATTCATGTGTCAGCTGGTTTTTGACAAAACAAAAACCAAAAGGTATTCCACAAAGGAACTCTTTATATTGCGGTGCATGAACCACAACATTCCAGTGTGCACATCCACACATATGCTAAATGCTATTGTTGTGACTGTGCGAAAGAGGAGCAATAATTAGGTATGGGGTACCTAGTGTCTGCTATCGCTGAATATTATGGTGTGTATTGAAGTAGGTTAACTGTCCACCTCCCTTACTTCTTAAACCATCACAACTTATGGCGGACTGAAATCCTTTAGTCCTACAATATGGAACTTAGGGATATCAGCAAAAAGACACATTTCAGAATAGGGCCAGTCAGGCGAGCTCAAGTTCAGCCCCCCCACAGTAAGCAGATGAGGACTCCACCAGTGAAGAGTACGAGGAAGAGGAAGAACATAGCTGGAAGGAATTTCTGGATACAATCTCCAAAACTAACAAGACACTTGCAGAGAATATCATAATGATGAAGGAGATGGCTAGGACACAATGACATTAGAGCTGGGATATCTATCAGATCAATAGATATTTTGAGGCTCAGGGCGTTCAATTACCACCTCTGACACCATCACCACCTCCATCTCCATGATATTTTGTCTAAACTAATTTTCCTTTTCAAATTAGCCTTCAGTTCTATTTTATATTATCTATTTATTTTTATTTAGTTTCTGTTTACCTTAATTTTATTTTTCTGCTTGTCTTTTATGTGCTTGTTTGTCCCCTTATTACATTAAGGACAATGTGTTGTTCAAGTGGTGGGTTATGTGTTTTGTTTTGTATGTGATTTTACATACTATATGATAGTTATTAGGTTGCATTTTATGAATTGTTTGAATATGTCAATGACTTAGATAGATTGAAATTTATTTAATTTTAAACGTAGTCTATTAGGTTGTAAATAATCATTAGCTTGCAAAATTAGTGAATTAGGGGTCTTTGGATGAATATAAAGCTTAATTAGGATTTAGTGAGTTAAGCACCATATAGATTATCACTTTTATTCATAATTTGAGGCCTTTCAACTTAAATAGATTAAATAGTATTTTTCATGGAAAGAGTAACTAGAACAACAAGGTAGGCAATAAAATAATATTAAAAAAGAAAAAGTGTTTGTTAATTAAATACCTATTATACTGACCTTCAAATTATGAATAGAACTAGTAGGTAGCTAAAAACGTGATATAGCTGAGTAACCAGATCGATACGTATCACAAATATGTGCTTTTGTGTCAAAAAGCTATAATGATGTTTCAACCAAGCCATTTAATAAAAAAATGACTTAGTCAAGTAACTAGGTCAAAATTCATCACCAATATTTGCCTTTGAGTAAAAAACTAAGTCCTTATTTAAATAAATAAATGAAAAAATGTGTTCTTAACAAAAACCTATCGGACTTGTAATAAGCTTGGCCTTTCATGAAAATATGCTTAGGAACAATTACAGAGTCTGAATGGCCAAGGAATTATTAATGTGTGTGTGCAATTGAATCAGGTAAATTAATTAACACTTAGATCTCGATTAATTTGTATATTTAGTTCAAAGCCCCTATACGTAGATTTTGCATGTTAACGGTTTTATATAACTTTTATGATTGAGTTTAAGATTAAATTTATTTCATAAAGTTGAAGTCATTGCCTCATTACTACATTGTGTGTTGTGTGTTTGTTGTTTTGTTTACTTGAGGACAAGTAAATTTTTAAGTGTGGGGATGTTGATAGTTTTGATTTGCATCATATTTTAGGTTTAATTTGTTATGTATTAAGTGTTAAATTGAGTATTTAGTGTGTGTTTAGGTTAGAATTGTGTTAGTTTACGTGTTTATGTGTTTAAGTGTTTTTATGGGTTAGTATGAACCTTTGAGCTTAAATGTTATATTTATGAGGTACCTTGATGTTTTTGTTTTTGTTTCAGGGTCAACGGCGAAGAACGGAGAAGTTTCGGAGACTTTCGGGCTGAAACCACAGTCCACGATCGTGGCTTCCTAGCACAATAAGCCACGATCATAACAAAGAGATATGAGCCACCACACCCCAGGACACGATTGTGACACTTTGGCCACGATCGTGAAAGAGAGGTCTGATCAAAACAAGTGCCACAGTCATGATAGAAAGGGTTAGATGCTATCCACAATCATAGCATCGAACAGACACGAAAATAGGTGAAAACATTAAGTTTTGAGGTACTTTTTAGACTATTTCGACCCTGAATGAACCCTAGGGCTGCCAAGGTATTTAAGGAACATAAAGAACAGAGAAGAGAGCTTTTTGCGTCAGCCACCCTAACGAAACTCTAAAAGAGAGAACCTTGAGAGATCGAGAAAGAGATGAAGGAAGAGAGAAGAGGAAGACAACGTAAACATGACGTGCTTCTCGGAACTAGAAGCTTTCCAAAGTCGCGGCTTCCCATCATCCATTCGAGTTCCGTTTCTTATGTACTTCAGTTTTTTTGGTTATAGAATTGTGATATATAGTTTGATGATAGAATTGAATTGTGATTGATGTTCTATACTCACCTTTGGAATATTATTATTGATTTAATGAAATCTGATTGTTTTATGTATTTATTGAATTAATTGTGGTTTAATTCCACACTTCATATCTTGATAATAAACCGAGAGGGTTGATTGAGAAAAAATGATTAAATTGGGCTAGCAAGAGTTAGGTAATTTAATAGACTCAAAATTAAATTAGGTTGGTAAATCTTGTGTAGAGAGATCACATATAGGTTTCCCATTATTTATTAAAGAACTTAAGAACTGGTTAGGTTTTGGATAGGTTGTTAATTGAGAAATTACAACCTTTCGTAATCTAATTAGGATTTATTCTTTAGGGTTCAATTATAACTTGAGAGAGAGTAATTGACTTTAGCATCACCTAGAACTAATAATTCGATAAATCATAATTGGTCAGGTTGGCATTATAGATAGATAATTTTCCCTTTCTCTCTTTTGGCTAACTCACTAGGTTGAAATCTAGGGTGTTATCATTGTTCAACAAATCAATCAATTTTCGTTAAGTGTTATTCAATATCAATTTAAAATTGTTAATTGTTATCGTGATTGTTTTCGTTAAGTGTTAAGTGCCAATTATTGTTTTGTTATTTAATTTAGTTTGTTTGATTTATTTAGTTCTCTTGTTTAATTTTAATATCTGTTAAATATCTATTTAATACTTTCCAACCTTAGATTTTAGGATTAAATTACTCCTCCTCATAGGATCGATACTTTAGGTACTACGCAAATGACCTGTGCGTTTGTGGTATTATCGAGGTTAAAAATATTAAAACTTATCATTATAAACCGTCGATCATTTAGGATCACATGATAGTCATTTGGAATAGGAATTAAGCCATTCTGAAGTCATTTTTGAGCAAATTTTTATGCAACGAACTTACCATAAAGGAGTTACATGAGGCTCTCATGTTTCGAGTGGTCTGTTCAATATCTGGTGATGCACGATAGTCGCTATAATGAGTTTTTTTTTTTACGAAAGTCTCAAATTAAGTTTTCAGAGAATGTCTTTAGCATTAGAGTGTGGCAATGTGAATGTGCATTCAGTTCTTTTTTTTCATTTATTGATGTTACATTGTCATATATCATATGCCCATAAAGAATGTGAGGATAACATAAAGATGTATCCCTTGTGTTTATAAACCTTTTACATGCTGATGAGGATGTAGTCACCAAAGTAGCCTTTTAAAATTAGTATTTTGAATTATTCTGCTTGCATGTTGGGGGATGTTTCTAGTTTTATGTTTGGTTATTTTTCCCAAAGGTGTTGGCCTTACATAATTTTTTGAGATGTGTATAAAGGCATTAGATGGAGGAAAACTGTTGCTTAAGTGATTTATTCACCCAAAGGTGGTAGTGTTATGAGAGTTAACGGTTTGTACTCTTATCGCTTTTATGTGGAGGTCTAATTGCATATTTTATGTATTTATCCCAAAGGTGTTCCAAAATTTTTCATAATTAGATTCTCAGTATAGATACTATTTAATGTCTTTGAGTATCGTTGTTATCCTGCATTTATGCTGATCTAAACATTGTCATTTTGTGGTCACCTTTTCGGTCAATAATATTAGTGTAACCATTAAACCCCTGACCGATTTCAATACAAATAAGCAGAAAGAGGATGTATTGAATGATATAGTGATCGCTAAAATTGATATGGCCTTACAGATGGATAGGCCATCTCCACCTACATCTGTGAGCTTGAGAGCTCATAAAGCAGCTTATGTAGCCTGGGATAGGTCTAACAGATTGTGTTTGATGACCATTAAGAGATCCATACCTGACCATCTGGTTAGTGGACTTCTGGACACAGACACAATGAAGGAGTTTCTTAATAATGTCTCCGAAAGGTACATAGTCTCACCTAATGTTGAGATAAGTACCTTGATGAAAGAATTTTTCTCTATAAGGTATACAGTAGAAGGGGGAGTGACGGAGTACATATCAAGAATGATCCATCTTCATAATAAATTTTAGATGCTAAATACGCCTCTTCCTGATGTCTTCATAGTTCACTAAACTCTAAATACACTCGCTCTAGAGTTAAATAATCTAGTAATGAAATATTATGCACTAGATGAGGAATGGTTCAATGCTTTGATTTCCCATTACATTGTTAAGGAGGAGAAACTCAAGATAGCTACTCCTACAACCTTCGAAGCAACTAAATGGAAGGTAAGATGAAGCCCACTAAGTTTAAAGGTAGAAAGTCTAAATCTTCTCTACATGTTGATGCTAATCAATCTGGTGGAAGTAAAGATCCTGCAGACATAAAGAAGCCAGCAATGGGAGGCCTAGAAAGTAAGACTGAGGCCATCAAGTAACTTCTTAGCTTATTAATTTATGAATCTAATTTTGTGATAATCGCATTAAGTTCTTAGTTACCAGGTAGTGGAGCATTTGATCGAGGTGCTTCCATAATGCAAGAGTTCATATCTAGGATAGATCCAAATAAGGGGAGGGAGAAATTGATGGTTGACAGCAATGAATAATCAAATGTAATATCTACAGGGAATGTATGTGTTGATCCTTGCTGTAAGGTTCATTTTGGTTTTACACGACATATTTTATATTTGATCTTTGCATCAATTTTAGACATAGAAGGTTAACAATTTGTATTTAATGCTTCTATTGTACAGTTTTCGTTTAACACAAAACATAATGGTATAACTTTCTTATCATATGGTTTGTATAGAATGTGTCTTACCCCAAATTAGATATATGATTCTTTGTATCTTACTGAACAAGTTATGAGAAAAGAACCCTAATGAATGATAAGTCATATATGGTGTGGTAAACCTTATTTACAAAGCTAGGGTTGAGAGATTGATTAAGAAAAGCATTTTTTCAATTCTAGATTATGATGATCTGGAAATATGTATTGCAGGGGTAAGTTGACTAAAATAAGGATATAAATAGGCCAACTTATGTTTTTGGCTTGTTGGGTCTGATACATACGGATATCGGTAGACTTTATACAGTTGCATTGTGCAATTCCAATTGTATTCTGACATTTGTTGATGATTATTCCTATTACAGTTTTTGTGTTCTTGTTTAAAGACTGAAGGTTGAGAACCAATTAAGAAAATTCATCAAGATAGTCAGATCTGACCATAGAGGAGAGTATCATGGTAAACATGGTATTTTAGGACATGAAAAGGTCCATTTGTTAGATATATGGAATCAATTGGAATATTGACTTAGTTTACTATACTAGATAGTCCTGAGCAAAATGGTGTATTATTGAAAGGCGTAACTTCACCTTAAAGGACTTGAAGAAGTCGATGCAAAATAGGACTAATATACCTAATTATCTAGAAGTGTGAAAACTCATCCTTGCACACATTTATGTATGGGGTTACTCAACTGGGGTAGTATAATCCTTATAAAGTAAGATTGCGTGCTCCTTACACTCATTGCTATTTATTCAGATATCCTGACCACTTTAAAGCTACATATTTACTGTAGAGAAGGAGGGACTAGAATAGTGGAATCATAAACATCTAAGTTTCTAGAATACAATGTTTGTGATGATGGTGGGCCTTTAACCCTTCAGACTATAGCAAGGCGGATATTACAATTCTTATATACCTGTTACTCAGATTTGGTGGATCTAGGTCTTTGCATCATGCCTGTGTACGAACAGGAATCTATACTTGTACACATAGAGCTGCTTGGGGGTATAAGATCTAATGCAGTTGTGTAGATCTGTCGGAGTGAAACGACCTACTATCCATATAATTATATAGTCTATTAAGTTAATAGGACTACGATATTAGACATGTTATGAATCCGATTACTTTTATATAAGATATTTCTAGACCCAATGCAAATTTGTGGCGGGATGTAATGATTGATGAGACGAAAGCCATGAAGCATAGTAAGAGTTAGGAGTTAGTTAATTTGTAGCAGAACTGCAAATCCATCATTTGTAAATGAAGTTTTAATACCTAAAAGATTCTGGGATAAAGTTCAATGATTCATGGGCTCACTCAGTTGCCTAATGGTTCACTTAAGGAGAAAGGTTAACTTTGATGTTACCTTTTCCCCATGTCCTCTTAGGATACATTTTGAGTGATTATGGAAATTGTAGCTCATGATAATGTAAAGTTACATCAGATCTGTCAAACCCGCTTTCCTAAATAAAAACCCTTATAAAGAGGTCTATATACAGAACAACCTAAAGGATTTCAAGATCCAGATGGAACTGACATAGTTTGCACATTAAGTAGATCAATATATGGTTTACATAAAACCTTATAAAAGTGGTACCTTATATTTGATGAGGTTGTGACCTCTTTTGGCTTCATGGAAAATATAAAGTTAAAAGATGCATATACTATGAGGTCTGGGGTAGCAAAGTTATCTTCTTATTATTGCATATGGATAATATATTGCTCACATTGAATAACTTGACCATATTGCATAAGGTTAAGAAAATTTTAGCCAAGCATTTTAACATGAAGGACCTTAACGTAGCATATTTTGTCTTAGGTATATGGATTTGCCAAGACAAATCTTAATACTCATCAGACATCTCATAGAGTGAATGCATTGAGTGACTACTACAAAGTTTTAATATGGTTGACTGTAAATTTTTTGTAAAATCAAAAGTTTTAATATGGTTGACTGTAAATTTTTTGTAAAATCAATCTCTCGTAGTGACAAATTATCTTCAGCATATTGTCCAAAGAATGAAGTAAAAATAGAGATTATGAGGAATGTTTCATATTCTAGGACCGTTGATAGCCTGATGTAAGCTCAGGTAGGTACTAGGATGGACATTGCATTTACTGTTTGACTATTTGGCCAATATCTAATTAATCTAGGTATAGATCATTGGAATGCAGTCAAACGAGTGTTGAGATACTCAAGGGAACTAAGGATTATGTGTTAACATATAAAAAAGTCAGCATTCTAAACCTCGTAAGGAATTCAGATTCAATTTTAAGCTATATGTCTGGATTATCAAAAGTCCACTTAAGGTTACAGTTTTGAATTTGCATATGGTACAATTTCGTAGAAGAGTGTCAATTAGACATGGGTGACTTTCTCGATCATACATATAGAGTGTATATTATGGGGTTGCTTTTCAGACAGTTCAGCTCAGAAACTAGATTTTTTAGTTATCTGTGGTTGATTCAGTGGTTTGACCATTCGGTTGTACTGTGATAATCTTGTTGTTATGCTATTTAGTAACAACAAAGAATATCACAAGGTCTTAGCATTTGGAGGTCAAATATTTGACCACAAAGAAGTTGATATGAAAAGGTGACATTAAGGTTTGGAGCATTTAAAGACTGAGGAAATATTAGTCAATCCTTTAACTGAAGGACTTCGCCCACTTGTGTTTGAGAGACAAGTATACAATATAGGTGTTTTAAAGTCCTTAGACACTGTTAGTTAGGGGATCATTATGTTTGCAACATGTACATTTGTACATTAATACATTTGATGTATTATGAAGATATAAAGATTCATTAATAAAGATGAATATCATTTATCCTTAGTAATACATGTCATCATAAGTTGTCATAATACATGTGAAAGTCTTAAGATCTGTGTCGATCTTAAGCATTTAAAGGTCATTGGGCATTTATATAGATTGATTTTGAGCCTATGTCATTTAGCACATACAGTTTTATATAGATATCTATAAAGCCTGACATGACATAGGGGGATATAAGTTTTAATCCTATAAAGGTTCTCTAATACAGTCTAGCATTCGATGAGAGGAAGCAAGTTTTCTCTAATGATGTTTAGCATTCGATAAGAGAAAACATGATTTCTTTAATGTAGTTTAGCATATAATTGGAGAAATCGAGACCTACAAACAAAGATGATATAATTTAGATCATACAAGTATCATCTTAGTTTGGTACACTCCATTTTTCCATTCATGTTAGTGACGTATTAGATATGCATGATTGTATTGGATCTGTGTCAGTTATGATGCATATATTTGATACTTTTCGATATCGAAAGCTTTGCAGAACGGAATGATGGGCTTTTGTTATCTTTGGATCAAATGTTTTGTTTTTAAACTTAGTTGACTAATACAGTAGCGTAGCTTAATCGAGTTTTTTTAACTATTTTCAACTTAATTCAAATACCGCAATTAAGTACTGTCCAAAGGGGAGAATGTTGGACATTTTTGACATTTCTCGTAAATTTGGACAACATTTAATTGCATTTTTTATTTTTTTAATAACTTATCAGTTAAGTTACATAATTTGATCTGAATAAAGATAATAAAGTGGCCTAATAAATGATCTAAATCAATAAGTCCAAGTTTGGGTGGAAAATGAATCCTGATTAGTATAGACCGAACCTATATGGGGCCTGTGATAGGGAAGCCCGATATAGATGCTATAAATAAAGGATAAGGTCTCCTGTGGTTACTCATATCATTCGTAAGGATAAGAATTCTTTGACTCGTTAAGAGAGCTTACGTTTTGAGAAAATTGTAGACAGATGTTGATCGTGTCCAAGTAAGCAGTTCCTATGAAGATGACGGTGGATTTGCACGCATTTCAACTTTGGAAAGCTCGTTTGAAGTTATGAAATCGAAATCAGGTATTTTCTATATTTCTTCATTTATTTCCCTTTCAAGTTCGATCTGAGATATGTAACTAAGGTCTTGTTATGTATTACACTAAGTTGCTACATAGATCAACAAACATTACCTTTTTCCTAGAGAATTAATGCCAACAAAGAGATACATTCAAGATAACGAACTACTTTTTGTAAGCTAAAAAATGACCCGAAATGGTCTATATAGTAGTTTGATTACATATAAGCTACCACGTTTATAGGATAAATCAAACAATGGCTCAACGACAACTTATAATAAAAGGTTTAAGGTGATTTAATGAAACATTATTTAGGTTATATAAAAATTTTGAAAGTGTTGAAATTTGTGAAAAATTTTAAAACTACATGGAAATATGTGAAAAATTTTAAAACTACATGGAGGTCACGTACAATTAATCCTAATTTTATTTCCCTTTGAAAATGGCTAGTGAGAGTATGTACTTTCCTCCCTTTCTAAGCTTCCTTTATTAGTATTTATGTGTGCATTTTTTTAATGTTACTTTGTTACATAGTTTTCTTTCTTTTTTCTAGTTAGACTTTTTGGACCCTCTTTTCTCTTCCTCTACATCTTGTATCCTTTCCTTTTGATTGTGTGGAAAGTGGTCATAAAAGTTATCTCTCTGTTGGTTTCTCTCTGATCTATTTCTTGTTTGCAAGTATGCAAATTCAATCACAAATAGCTAATTAAAATTGGAATAGTTCCAAAATATCGATCCCACAAAATATTAGTTACTAATCCTATCAATTAAACAAACAAAACAAAAAATTAGAAAGTTGATTAAAGATAACTAAACTAATAATCTAACAGTAACAATGTAAATAAATTGATGAAGAAAAATCATTAAAACATACATGCAAAATTCAGGTTACTTATATAGAATTCCAATTATTATATATAATGGATTGTTTAAATTTAAATAATAATTAACCTAATATATTTGTATCTTCGATTAAGGTACACAAATATGTCCTAAGCTCCTCCAATCTTTGTTGGAATTGTTACTCCATTGAAAAGAAAATAAAAACTATGAAAAACTATACTTAAAATATGTGTAAAATTCATTAGAAGCTCTTTAAATTAACTCTAATAGAAGTACTTATAGATAAGATTACAAAATTAACATTCTAGATGATTTAATCTTAAAGAATTATATATCTGTATAAATTGCATCTAAGAACCCACACCAAACCAATTCCATCACGAGGCTCATCTTGTTTGGAGCTTTTAATTTTTAAGAGTCAAAATGTAAACGATGCTTGACACGTAGTTATAACTAGCACTAATGTTGCACTATTTCTTTTTGTATATTTAAGATGATTCTTGTGCTAATATAGGATCAACTTCGTCTCTAGTCTTGTTCTGTTTTTCTACTTCTCATTTTTGTGAAAGACAGATGCCTATTACCTCACCATGTTAGGTTCCTATTTGTTTACTCCATTAACTTCTCCATGTTTTGATATCTTCAACTTAAAATTAGTTCCCAACTAAATTGATCAAGTGATGTCTACCTATAATGGATAAGTCTTTTATAAAGCTATTATCCACCCTTTTATCTTTAAAATGAATCCAAAATCTTATCAACTGGATGATTGTGTAGAAAGTTATTATAAATCTCTTGTTATCTCCTCATATTCATCCTTATGTGTCCCTAGTGGAGGAATTATAGTCTCATGAGGGTTTACTTAATTTTTACCCATAAATATTAACCTAAATTCAATAGTTAACTTTAAAATCAATAAAATAAGAAATAAATATTCAATTTTCAATTGAATTTGAAAACTTTCAATACATAAAAATTCATAGGCAAATCATAATACAAATAAGAGAAAATAACACTATTTCATCTCTATTATCAAGTTCAAATACCATGAATAAACATGTGCTTATAGGACATCACTTATTCACACAAGTGCTTGAAATTTGGGAAGGTACTTTCATCATTTTATATTATAAGTGAACTTGTCATAAGTTTGAAAAATCGTCTAATCTCCATTACTAAAATAGATATGTATAAGAAAATATCAAAATAAATTTTAATAAGTTTGTAATAGGGCTAAAAGGATTAAATAGGCTAAAATTGAAAAAGAAAGTAAAGAAGAACAAGAATATTCACAACTAGTAAAGCAATACAAATTAATTTATAGAAAATAAATCACCATTATTTTACTAACTCCTAATATTCTTGCACTTACCCCTTTTCCTTAACACATTTTCAATCATAGGAATCCACCCCAACCAATTTTTAACATATATTTTTCTCTTTTTCTCTCTTTTTCATTTTATATATGAGGGTCCCACTTTACACTACCATTTCGTACACTTAACCATTCTTTTACACTTATTTTCTTCTATACCATTTCTAAAGTCTACCTTAAATCACAACCACAGGCTTTACCAATTATAAATTTGGGAGTAAATGCTTTTTTCCCTTTGAGACTCAAAGTAGTTCAGGAAAAGGTTACCAAAAAGGCTTTAAATCTAAATAAGGCTTAAAGGGTCTCATTAATGGTTCCAAGTATAAAGGCTAGGCAACTAAGCTCAAATATAAATATTAACTAAAAATTGTGCATTATCTTTAATGTACCATTCTGAAGATGAATATGTTGAATTTTATATTGTTTAATTAAGTGCTCTTTCAAACTTGATTATGCTTCTATCTTACTTATCATTATATCCCTGCTCCTTGTAAATCTCACTGCCTCTCTTACTCTTACTATCTGTATATACTAACATTATGCTCTAATTTTGTTACTGCACCTTCCTCTTAAATAAACCTAACTACTTATATACTTCTCCATAACTTATTAACTTACTTCTTTTCAAGTAAAACTTAAGATGCTTCTGGTTCTATTTACTATTGACCACTTCAGATATCCTTGTATATATTATACATAAGCTTTATCTGATGGATAATATTTCCATTTTAAGTTCACGTATATTTCAGTACGTAAATAAGTGTAGATGACTTCTCTAACTACACCTCAGGCTCAAACATCTTCATGTCTGGATGAACCTTTACATATGTTTGTCCCAAAGCCTATGGAAGCAAATCATACTAATGGTACTAGTAGAACATAGTGCAAGTTGCTGGAGATCATAAAAAAAAAGCTAAGTTTAGTTTCTTTCAGAATGTGATGAGTAGCTTATTATCTCACTACCAATTGAGGTTTTTAAAGTTGGTGCATAAAAATGGAGTTCCAAATGTATTGGATATTTTCCTAATAAGATAGTAGAATATCTAGTTATGAAATAAAGGTCATAAACACATTGAAAGCATTATGGTTTGGTGTACATGTTGGTTGATAATGATGACACCTTTTTCTTCGGATTCTATTACAAATAATTTACCATAAAAATAATTGAAGAGGGACTATAGCATGTAAAAATAAGCCTATAGTGCTTCAGCTTTAGAAACCTAGACTGAGAATTAAAGAGAATAATATGGAAAACATACCAATCTAGTTGTGCATACACAAAGAACCATTAGAATATTGGACTACAAATGGATTAAGCTATCTTGCTAGTTTCATTGGTAAGCCAATATTTTAGAAGGAATACCTTTGTGGAGAGCAGAATCTGATTCAAGTTCTAAACACTCTTCGACCACCAAGAGTAGTCTCAGTGTTAGCAATACTGGCTGTGAAGATATTGCACTTCAGAATGTGATAATAACCAAAAACTTTTCAATGCAACCTATCATTGATATCACTCTCTTAAAAAGTTCCTCCTATTAGGTAATCCAAAAAATGAGCACCAGGAAGAATTCCTAAAGAAAGGCCAAGTTGTTGACTCTAAAGATAAGGAATGTGTATTTAAAAACCTAAGGCTATAATAGAAAGACCAAGCTTTAATGCTTTATCACCAACCATAACAAAAACTCTCATATTAGTCTAGATAAAGAAAAGTTTTTGATAAACAACTAAACAAGATGATTTAAAAGTCTTAAAAATTCTAAGACAGCAGGGCCTTTCAGAGAAGTTCTTAGAAGGATTCCTAAACTTAAAAGATAGCTAAAAAGCTAAAGACATCTTTAGGAAGTTAGCTAAATAAATTGGTGGAAAAATGAAAATTAGGGAAGTCTCGAAATCTAGGAATAGTAGAAGTTAGGCATTATTTTTCCTTAACTTTAGAAGGTAAGTAAAAGTCTAGAGTTAGATAAACCATACACATAAGTTAAGCCTCTATAAAGGAAGGTTGCAAAGACATCTTCCTAAATTCTAATAAAGGAATCCTAAGAAAATAGAACCAATAGTGAAAATTTTCCAAAGGCTATTTCTTTATAAAAGGGAAGGATCTCTAAACTTGATTTATTATTAACGGGGTAGAAAATATATTGATTCAATAAGAACCAAAAAGAACTTGATATGTTCTTTTCCATAAATGGGTTTTTTAAAAAGAAACATAACTATTTATTAGCCTAGAATAAGAAAAGTGGTTATAGACACTAGGTCTAGACTAGAATTTTCCTTGACTAGAGAAACGAAGTCCTCCCTAATTACAGGTAGTTATGTTAGAAAGAAAAAATCTTTCAGTAAGATTGATGCTTGTATAAAAGGAAAATAAAGGAGTTATAATATATTTTCTATAATTTGAAGACAACAAATATGTTGTTAGGTTGATATTCTAGGGGATTCCAAAAAAGGAGTATTAATTAAAGAAGTACCTATCTTTTTCGAAAAGAAACATATGAAGGATACAATTTATCTACCCATTTAATCCACTAGTATGAATTATTGACCATAAATTTAGGGATTTAAGAGCTTAAAACAGAAGAGATTTATGAGGAAATTTTTATTTACTTACCTTTCAAAAATAGGCTAGGGATGGATAAGAAGATTCAGTAGGAAAAGGGATCTCGAGAGTTAGAGGCAATTTTGTTCATAAACAAAATGGGGATATCCTTCCACTATGCTGAAAAAGGAATTTGGATGTCAGAATTGGTATTAAAACTCCTTGGGTCCTTCAATTATGAAGGCATAGAGCTATAGCTTTCAATCAGAGAGATTGTTTGATTTTCCTCCCAAGTTTTCTTGTTTGATAGTATATCCATAAGGAACTACGCATACATGGGCATGTGTTTTAAAGCTTCCATAAAGGCAAAGGAAATTTATAATTTCTTTAACTTCTCTATAAACTTTGCAGTTTGCGTATCCATTGGACTCTTCTACAGCCTTTTTGGAAATAGAATCTATGATTCATATCGAGGAGGAGTAATATAAGGATTTTTTTTCTTTCTTCTCTTCATCCTTGTCATTTTTCTCTTAATGTACATTGGTGTGGGGTCCAACCTTCATCTTGGTTGGTTCTTCTAATTTGCTACACTTTTAAACGTGACGACCTTTAATTTCTTCGTTAGATTAGACTCTATGTTGCTCGGAAGACTCCCCACATTTCTTGTAGACAATGTATTAGCTAATTATCCCACCTAAAACTCCAAATTAGGATAGAAGAAGCAAATTGCTTGTAATTTGGTTAAATTTATCCTTAATACTCTTTTGGTCCCCATAATGGCTCAAAAATTTAGAATTCAAAATATCGATCAATTTTTTCATCTTTAATTGTAAAGAATCGAGCTCATCTTATTGAAATTCTAGTGGGCCTTAAGTATCATTTGGTTTACTGCATTATTAGACCAGGAAAATTTTGGGTGGTTCTTCCACCCAGATTATAAGTATTAGAATAGGGATTACTACCTCCAAAACTATACTGTGCTATTATTTCCAATTAGGAAGCAATCAACTGTGATGTGGCTTTCTTATTTGCATAGTGCACATCCATATTGAATTGCTTTGAGTGGGCTGAAAGAAGTGACTTTCAAAATATTTAATTTTTCGCTAAGTTTGCTACTTTAGCAACCAACACTCTTTTTTGATCTCTAGAGCTTGGCTGCTATTTACTTCTTTCCGATGTCCATAAACAACTTTTGTTTACCGTTTCTTCTAACAAATCATGTGTTGCTTCAACCATTTTCCTCATTAAAGAGTCACCAGCTACTACATAACATTTTCCTCATTAAAGAGTCACCAACTACTGTATTTATGGTGCTTCGAGTGAGTGGATTCACTCTATTGTAGAATGTTTGGAAAAGGAACTCCTTTGGCAAGTTTTGATATGGGCAGCTCCTTTGTAATTATTTGAATCGCTTTCATGCTTTATATAAAGACTCCCTACAGTTTTTTAGAATATTGTGACTTCTTTTATGATTCTAGTAGTCTTTATTAAGGGGAAGTATTTAGCCAAAAAGGCTTGCAATAATTGCTCCCATATTGTGACATTCACTTGGTTAACAAAATTTAACCATGCCTTGGCTCGATCCTTAAGTGTAAAAGGAAAGAACCTCATTTTAGTTGCATTTTTTGATTTCCTATTATATTTGAACATGTCACTAATGTCCAAGAAGTTGGTCATATGAGAATTAGGATCCTCATTGGCTAGTCCATAAAATTGAACATTGGTTTGCATCATATTCAACAATGTTAGTTTGATTTCTAATGTATTGTTGGTCTAGTTATCCTTTATTTATTAGAACTGAACACTAGAATTATGAAGTACATAATGATCTTTGATGTTCTCGTTGATTTTGTCCCTCTGCCATCATTCTTTTTATCTCTTCTTGGTGTCTCACTTCTTAAATTTCCCTTTCTTGCTTGGTGATGTCAAAAGTTTGTGAATCTTTTACTTTCCTTGAACTCCTAGTGGATTTGTGTTCATGCACCTACAATCACACAATAAAAGTATTTAAGACCATAAATCAAAAGAACTCAAATTTTATAAGATGCTAAAATTGCAATCCCTAAAAATGGTGTCAAAAACTTATGGATAGTTTTAAATAGAAAAACTTTCAATACTATAAGTATATAGACTGTAATTTATCGTTCTCATGAGGATCGAATATAGTCACTAACAATTTGAATAACAGTTTTTCCTAGGTAAAAAAAGACTGAATTGATTAAAAATTAAAGTAAACTGATGAACTTAATAACTGAATAAACAAAAGATAACAATAAAATTGAAGTACTCAATATTGGAAACTTAGGGATTATTCTATCCTTCTATCCTTATTTGGTCTTCTCTTCACCTTGTGAATTTAACTATGATTGATCTTAGATATCTAAAGGTTATGATCACCCTCTCTTGAGATAGAATCCAGTAATCTCAATTAAAATAGATGAAATTTGATTTGTAATCTCTTGATCTCTCAAAACTACTCCTAACTTCTTAATTAGATTTGAAGCAATATTAAGGATAATTAACTCATAATTAAGATATCTCTTCAATTGCTTATCAACATGATATTTTTAATTCTATTAAGTTACCAACTCTCGTTTCATAATTTAACCCAAATAACTTGATTAAACCTCTCAATTTAAATCAAGTATAAGCCGAAAAAATATCGTACAATAGTAATATATTGGACTTAGGAAGGTAAAAAATCTAAAAAAACAATTCAAGAATAAACCCTCAAATAGATTTAGCAATCCATATTCATGTTCAAAATATAACTATTCAAATTTAGTATATAAGGAAATGAAGTAGAATAAAGAGAATAGAAACAGAAAAGTTGCAATCCCTTCTTTGTAATGTTTTCTTTCTTATTTTTGGTGTCTCTCACAATATGAATTTAGTTGTAAAGGTATTGACTAAAGAGTCTCATTCCTTATAGATAACCATAAAACATAAAACTCATCACAACGATCTCATCAAAGTGCTTCAGCATTCTTAATGCTTAATTTCTTCTTAGATTTAAACAATTTGAACTTTTCAAAATTTTAAATCATTATTTCATTTAATACATATGATTATATCTCATAAAGTCATTAGTAATCTATTGAAATATAGGTATCATCCTTATATGAATTATTATCCATCCAATACATCACATGTATAAATTTAACGATTCAATACCATTATCATCCTTTCACCAAAGGTTGATTTGGTTATTCTTCAATTTTACAAGTTTCACAAGTTTCATATGATTTATAATTAAAAGGATACACTTATCTTAGTATGTAACTTTATGATTCTCGTTATATTGATTTAACTAATATGGAATAAAAGAATAATCTCCGTTATCCAACTTTTAATTCTTGCCACCTATATTAAGCATAATTCTTCTTTGATCCAACACATACAAATTCTTTGTATAAAATTGGATCAATAACTTTTACTTAGCAGTCTATTTCTGACCATGCATTGAACATTACAATAATGTTGAATCTACATTCAGTACCAAATACTCATAAGCATGAATTATAGATATATGATCTCTCCATCACATATAGGTAAGAAAAGTCATGCAATCATTTTTCTTCTTATGACAACCATTATCATACTATAACTAAGCCTTTAATTTTAGTCCATAATTATGCTTTGAGTAGGCTAAATTAAGTGGAACGATTCCAACAAAGTACTATACCTTTTAGCTCTACTCCATGCAACCTCTTACACCTTGCTATCATAGTGTTGACATATATCTTACATGTTGTCATCAAAGTTTATGAGATATTAGTCAACTAAAAATGTCATTACATTTTATCATTTATATGACTTTGACATATCTCTAAAACTTTGTCACAGAATCCTCAACAAGGACTATAGCAACATTGCGTAATGGGAATACAATTTTATATTCTAACTTTGAAAACTCTTCTCAAATATATCCTATGTCTAAGAACTTGGGTTCACTAACTTAATTTCAACTATATTAAATAAGGTAAATTCCACGAAGAACAAAATATAAGTGTAAGAGAAACAAGTAATCAATTATATGTCATGATTACCAAATAAAATTAGGACTTTAATCATGCATTTGGTTACTCCCACTATTTTATTCAAAACAGTACCCCTCATTACTATTCAGAAAGATTACTTTAATCTTTCTAGTGGGCTAGGATCCCATTCAAATTTAATTGAACTTGAGTTTGTTCAATAAACCAACTAAACTTAAACTAGGTAGATAACAATTTTATCAATCACTTCTTATGTGACTCCTAGATCCGTTAGGTGACAACTCTTGCCAAAACATATCATCTATATTATTCCTAACCCTGACTCTAAATTAATGTGACCATAAGTTTGCTCATCTAAATCACACAAATTTAGTTAAGTAGAACCCAATATTATATGACTAAACATGTCTTGGTTCAAGTGACCTTGAGTTTGCTCAACAAGCCTACAATAGACAGAACTCTGATTTATTCTTATAACAATGGAAGGCAACAATCGTGTTCTTAATGTGTACTTAATATTTTAATGAGGGATTTTAATTTTATTCATGTCATCAATCACAAAATTGCATGTAAAATATCACATATATAAAACAAACAATTTAAAATGCATCCAATATCTATATCAAACATATAAATAAAGTTTGCAACGTATGCACTCATAATAAAATTATACGCATAAAATATGAAACTTTGATTTTCATAATCTAAAATAATATTTCCAACTCTTTAAAAAATTACATTAGATTAAACTCATTGATTCCTAAATAAATTAAATCCTTATTCCAAATAGAAATTTATTTTGATTTGAAAACAATTTTTTAAATCCAGTTGGAAACTATTTCCAATTATCTTGACTCCTTTTGACAAAATTTAATTGAAAACAATTTTCAATAAATTATACAACTTACTTATTATAATTTAGAAAAACTCCTTTTTCAAAATTACATAAATAACAAATTCTGATCCAATTAGAAAACTATTTCTAATTTAATTAGAATTTACTATTTCTAATCTCATTAGAAATTGCTTTTCGTTAATTAGAAAACTATTTTCTAATATTAAAGGAAACTACTTTCAAAATTAAATAAAAACACTTTTAAATTTAATTAAGAAAGTCATTATATATTTATTCAGAAATTGATTTCTTTATAAATTAGGAAATCTTTCTTTAATAGATTGGAAACCTATTTTTCAAAATATTAAAGAAATCTCATTTTTCTTAATTAATAAATAAAACGTTTCTCAAAATATTAATGAAGAAAAATACTTTTCTAATAAATCAAGAAACTTATTATTCATAAATAAAGAAAAAATTTCTAAATTAAATTGAATAATAATTCTCTAAATAAATGTAATCATAAATTTAATTTATCTCAATCAAATTGAAATAAATATATTTAATGAAGAAACAACTTTCTTAATTTCTTACGAAAACACTTTTCTTAATTTTAAAGAGTCAAATTAATTAATTTCAATCTAATTGAAACTAATTAATTATAATTTAGAAATTACCTTTCTAAAATTAATTAAGAATCAATGTAATTATTAATCTTAATCATATTAAGAAAAATAATTACTTTAATTTTGGAAATTAAGATCTCATCTCAATTAAAAAATCTCATTATATTTATAGTTTCAAACATAATCTAATTATGAAAGAAATTATTTAAAACTTTTGCTTGATTCTAATTATTGATTTGATAACAAATTTAATTTAATAATTCAACTCTTGAAAAATTAAATTAAATTCCAAAACCTTTCCTAATAAAATTCCTTTTGAAAACAATTTTCAAATTTTAGTAAAACAATTTTCCAATTTTATTAGGAGTATAAATTAATTTAGTCTCTATTAAATTAATTAAATTGAAGATTAAAGGGTTTTAAAAACATTCAAAACATAAAAGAGGGTTGGAAGGGTGTCTGGCTTGTAACACCCCACCCTCTCAAAACCCGTACTCGACATCCTGTGTGATGTCCGAGTCCATGCCCCGCGAGGGTGGCATGCTAGAGCACTCAATCATTCATAATTTAGTATAATTTTTTTATAAAAAAACACAACATAGTATACAGAAATCAATAACCAAATCGGGTCCACTTTTAATTTATCAACATTTTCTATCATAGCAATACAAACATCAGAATTTCAATAGCCATTTGGGCCCATTACAAATACAAAACATTTCCAATTCCAAAAGTTATTACATACCGCAATATTCAATTACAAATAATACAAAAATTTGCGAAATATACAATTCAGTATGAAATAAAGAAATACAATACAGACGCAAACTAATCTCGGCCTCTATCTTTCACTTGCATGCAATAGGAATACTTCGGTTTGCCTAACAGGGTATTCTTCTGAGCTCTGAAAAATAATTGCAAATTTTAGGTGTAACATCCCATTTCCAGAGAATGGGTTGAATTATGGAAACGGGTACACGTGAGAGCAATCAGAGAAATTTGGAAAACACATCTCGAGCTCATGCATTTGTGAACAGTGGTTTTTGCACATGAAAAATATCTGTACATGCATGCGTGACATTCTTCCCGGTATAAGTGTGAATAACTGTTAATTTGAAAAAAAATATGTTTTGTGTGTGTAAAATTGAATTGGAGAGGGTCATACTGATTTTTCAATTTTTAGAGAATTATAGAAATTTTCTGGAAATTTTTCGGAGTCATTTCCAGACCCAAAAAATTGTCAAGAGACAGAATAGAGGTTTTCCGGTAGAGAAATTATTGTCCAATAGCACGGAAAACTTAGGTATATGACATTAAGAATTTTTGGAATTGAGCCATTGGAAATTGGAGAGAAATTGAAGTGAATTGGGAAGAAATTTATTAGCCAATGAGAG
>JANZXR010352882.1:0-21952 GCA_027575705.1 Erythroxylum echinodendron
TGAATTTGGACAGAAGGTGGAGGGGGTGAGCTTAAAGCTCGTGGGAAACAGGTTTATAACACAGAACAAGCAGAAAATCTTTTTACAGTTAAAACATACTTGGTTTCAAATCATGTATGCATTCATCATGTCAGACAATTCATGAACATCTTAAACACATCAGAATGGTTCGGGTGGATCCAAAACATATGTACTACACATTTCCCCTAAGAGTCCTATGTAGCCGTGAATATACGTACTAACGCAATTCCATTTTATGGTCTTGCGTAGCCGTGAACTTATGGGAGTCCTCGAAGAAGCTCCATGCCACTAGCAAGCAGGCGGGAGAAGCCTTTATACAAGTGCACTGTCATAACTTAGGGGACCACCACAAACCCACATAACACATATCTTTCATGCTCTTGAAAATTGATTGCCCAAAATGGCAGTTCTTGAAGTTCTTGCTTTACAGATCTGAAACTTGTTTTCAGAAATATGCAACCTTTTTGCAGAAATCAGTCTTGTTTACAAAACATGCAGAAACTTGGTTTCATAAAGTATTCAACTTTGAAGAAAACATCTTTGTTTGAAAACATGCAGCAACAATTAACAGTTTATGCCATAACATAACAGATCAACATGCAGCACATATATGCAGAAATCGTAGTTATTGAAAACAAGCACTTTTGGCTTATCTCTTTATTATAAAACTGTAACCCACCTTAAACTCTTTGCTTGCTTATGTCATCCGACTTATGGATGCCCTTCCTCTGGGTTTTCTTGCCTCTATTGATCCCCTCCTTGATTTCTATGATTCTTTACCAAGTAGTGAGATTCTTAACTCCACAGAAAGCTCCTTTCTCCTTCTTTCTTTTTCCTCTCTTGCATGCACTCGGATGTTCTCTCTTTAAGCTTTACCGAAATTTCAACTTAGCTCTCAACTCTCTTCTTTCTACTCTCATCCGAAGCCTCTCTTTTTCCTTCTGTTTTTCCTCATTCACTCTGCTATTCTGCCAATAAGACAAGTCCACCATACCTCTCCCAAAAGTCCACTTTACCCTTAGTTCTTAAGTTATATTCCGAAAATGCCCTCAATTTCTTCTCATGCTTCTATTTCATAAGTTATCTTGTTTAAGTTAAATGGAAAAATTTTCAGGGGGCCGACATATAGGACAATTAAATTGGCACTTGTTCAAAATAAATAAAAAGAAAGTGGAATCACACACACACACACACACACACACACACACACACACACACACACACACATATATATATATATATATCATGTATGTGTCATATGGATAATTGGGAAGAATTACTGAATTGTGTTGAAATAATAATATGAAATGTTTGTGTACATGTTAAAATGAATGATTGAGATGAGTGATTGGATTATTTGAGATGACTACATGAAATGGTTGTGTTCATAATATGTTGTTTAGAATGTTAGATAAATATATTGTGAATTGGTATCCAAACTAAATGATGTGATAAATAGGAATTGATTTAAATAATGTGATATATTTGAGAATTTTGATTATAAGTTTATGATGTTGTGTCCCGACTTGAGTGAACACATTGATGATGTCTCACTTACTGAGTTTGCAAAATCACCAAAATTGCAACGTTGATTTTCAGTTACTAGGGTGACTTAGATTTTAAGACAATCTAAAAGTAGCCTAGTATTGTCCGTTTTGGAACCAAGTATGACTCAAAGGTCTGGTCAACTGATTCTGAAGCATCTAATTAGATTATATTAGTCCAGTACCCAGTTTTATATTGTACACGTTGTATAAAGTTGTGAACGTTCACATGTTACATATTGTATAAAAATGAATTATAAGTGTATGCTTATGGCTATAAATGATATAAGGAAATGTAGTTCTTCGAAATGCTTATGTTCTATATGATGCCATGATAAGTTGATGTGACTGTTTTAACATGCCGCTTTCGTGAAGTATGTGTTCGGACATTCTCTAGAATGTCGGTATATGCTCTACAGTAGTGGGATGTTACAATTTTGGTATCAGAGTATGGTTTGGCAGCCCTAGGGATGTATAGGAGTAGTTTAACATGATATCTAGTGAGAGATTCGTATAGTGATCACAATTGTTATCTGTTATAGGTCACCTGTAATCGGAGACAGAATTGTCGAATCAGCTGACCTTGAGTCAATAGGGGCTAATAGAGAGTCTCCTATGCCTCAATCCGAATCAATGCTTTCGAGAGTACCTGAGAGGAGAGAAAGAAGGTATGATAAACTCATAAAGCAGGGGGTTGTGGACTTCTACAGAAGTACAGACCTTGTCGGCGCAAAAAGCTAGTTATAAAGGATAGAGAGAATATTGGACCAGATGGATTATGAATCATATTAGAGGTTTGATTATGCCATCTTGTTATTACAAAGCCCGGCTTACCAATGGTGGAAGACTGTTCCTGGTAGTTCGGTCCGACCTTGTAGAATGATATAAGAAGATTTTTTGAAGGTCTTCAAGGATAACTTCATGCTAAAGATCTATCTCGAAAAATGAAGGAGTTCCTCAATCTAAAATAGGGGAACCTTATTGTAGTCGAGTATGAAGTGTGGTTCATTGAATTAATGGGGTATACTACAACCTTAATCTCGACTGAGGAGGACAAATGTAGACGGTTCGAAAATGGGTTGAATATGGAAATTAAAATGAGGCTAGCAATTGATAGTTTGAGCAGCTTCACTGAGTTGAGAGCTGCTTCTATCAAAATTGAGCAGTTACTGAAGGATGAACGAGGTGAGTACAAATAAGAGTTTAGAATGAATAGGCCTAAAGAATTTCAAGCTAATTATGCCAGAAGATTCAGTAAATCTAGAGTAAATCGTCACGATCACAGCCGAGATCGAGATAGTCAGGGTTTAGGCCGATAGGTGGCTTTAGTTATTATAGTAAAGGTTAGGCATCTAGAGGGTAGACTTATAGTAGGTAACCACCATATATGCCTAGCTATGAGCACTATGGGAAAAGACATGGTGGTGAATGTTGGAAGCTATCAAGAGCTTGGCTACATTGTGGCTCCTTCGAGCATCAGATAAGAGATTTTCCTACTATGGTTAGAGCATAGTCGAGAGTGAGAGGAGGAACGGTAACTGAAATGACTGTCCAGTAGAGTAGAGTCAGTGGAGTGGGACAGAGAGGTAGCGGTAGAGGTAGAACAATTTCTGCGAATCCTAGTGCCAAAATTGAGGTGTGAAGCAATCAATCGCTATCTCAAGCTAAGATTTATGCCATTACCAGACAGGAGGCTCAGGACTCCTTTGATGTCATTGCAGGTGTGTTACATGTCTTTCATCTAGAGGCATTTGCATTACTAGATCTATGATCTACACATTCATCCATCACATCACAACTGACATCTAAACTACATTGTAAGATAGAGATATTAAAATGTGGTCTAGTAGTGAGTACTCTAATAGGTAGTATTACAGTAATTAGGAAGTACGTAAAGAGTGTATTATTCAGATTAATCAAGGTGAAATGAAAGCTGATATAATAATCTTACAATTGAGAGAGATAGATATTATTCTAGGTATGGACTGGCTCACTGCACATAGGGTAATGATGAACTTCTATACTAAGGAAGTGATTATTGAATCTCTTACTCAATTGAGATTAATATTTCGGGGTATTAGTCAAGCAGTGCTAGTTAGATTAATTTCCTCAATAAGTGCCTTTAGGTTAATTTGAAGTAGATGTGAGGCTTACCTAGCCCATGTAATTAATACTCAGACTGAGCAGATAGTTCAGGATATTCATGTTATAAGGGATTTTTCAGTCGTGTTTCCCAGTGAATTACCGGGTTTACCCTCAGAAAGGGGGATGGAGTTATGATTGACTTAGTTCCAGGCAGTTCTCCTATATTGGTTCCTTCATATAGGATGGCACTTGTGGAATATAAGGAACCTAAGACTCAATTACAAGAGTTATTAGACAAGGGCTTGATCAAACCCAGTGTATCACCTTAGGGAGCTCCATTATTATTTGTAAAGAAGAAAGATGGGGCCTTGAGATTATGCATTGATTATAGATAGTTGAATCGGGTGACAGTAAAGAATAAGTACCTATTACGGAGAATTAATGATCTACTTGATCAATTACAAGGAGCTCAGGTGTTCACTAAATAGGATTTCAAATTAGGGTACTATTAATTGAAGATAGCAGAAGCTCACATACTGAAGAGTGCATTCAGGACCCGATATGGGCATTTTGAGTTTTTGGCAATGCCTTTCAGATTGAAAAATGCTCCGTTGCTTTTATAAAACTGATGAACAAGATATTTCAACCTTATCTAGACCACTTTGTGATTGTATTTATTGATGACATTTTAGTGTATTCGAAGAGTAGAGATGAGCATTTTAAACATTTGAGGCTAGTTCTACAGATTATAAAGGAGAAACAGTTGTATGCCAAGTTCAATAAATGTGAATTTTGGCTTGATCAAGTAGTATTTCTAGGTCACATGGTATCTGGAGAGGGTATTTAGGTGGACCCAAAAAAATTTAAAGCAGTGATGAAGTAGGAAGCCCCAAAGAATGTATCTGATATTCAGAGTTTTCTTGGATTAAAAGGATATTATAAGAGGTTTATTGAGGGGTTTTCATTGAACTCGGCCCCTTTGACAAGGCTTTTGAAGAAGAATGAACCCTTCAGATGGACTGATGAGTACCAAAGGAGTTTTGAGGAATTAAAACATCTACTAACTACAGTACTAGTGTTAGCTATGCCATCCAAAGCAGGAGGATATGTAGTATACAGTGATGCTTCATATCAAGGATTAGGGTGTGTTTTAATGCAATATGGCAGAGTGATTGCATATGTATTGAGACAATTTAGACCTCATGAATTCAACTATCCAGTTCATGATTTAGAACTTACAACAGTGGTGTTTGCTTTGAAGATTTGGAGACATTATCTATATGGTGAGACATTTCAGATATTCACATATCACAAAAGGTTAAAATAATTGTAGAGTCAGAAAGAGTTAAATATGAGACAAAGGAGATGAATTGAGTTGCTAAAAGACTATGATTGTATGATTTAGTATCATCCTAGTAAAGCTAATGTTGTGCCCATTGCCTTAAGTAGGAAATCTAATAGTAGTGTGGAACAGATTCAAATCTCGAGATTACCAAATCTAGTTCAGATGCGAGCCTTGAATGTTGAGCTGAATTTGGGATAGAATGAGGCATTATTAGATACATTGAAGCTTAGGCCGATATTATACGAAAGGATCAAAAGAGCCCAAAGTAAAGATTTAGAATTTGAGAAACTTATTGAGAAGTTGAAATGAAATTTGATTTCTGAGTTTGAATTGAGAGATAATACATTGTGGTTGAAACAAAAATTATTTGCACCTGATGTCGATGACTTAAGGAAAGAGATTTTGGAAGAAGCTCACTTAGCAACTCATGTTATGCATCTTGGTACTACCAAGATGTACAATACGCTGAAACAACATTTCTGATGGCCAGGGATGAAGAAGAAAGTAGCAAAGTATGTTGCAAAGTGTTTGACTTATCAACAGATTAAAGTCAAACATCAGGCTTCGGTTGGAAAGTTACATTCATTACCTATTCCAGAGTGGAAATGGAAGAGGATTACTATGGATTTTATTATGGGATTACCGAGGACTTCGAAGCAACATAATGCCATATGGGTCATTTTTGATAGATTGACGAAATCAACACATTTCTTACCTGTACGAGAGAACACTATATTGAATCAACTAGCTTAGAGATATGTGAATGAAATTGTGAGATTGCATAGATTCTTGTGTCTATTATATCACACCAGGATCCCAAATTCACTTCAAGATTCTAGGGTAGTTTACAGATAACTTTGGGTATGAAGCTGAATTTCAGTACAACAGTTCATCCTTAAATAGACAAATAGAGTGAGACGACTATTAAGATTGTTGAGGATATGCTTGGGATTTGTGTATTGGAGTTCCAAAGAGCATTGAATCAATATGTAGCCCTTATTGAATTTTCTTATATCAATCATTACCATAGTAGCATCGATATTGCTCTTTATGAGGAATTAGATGGAAAAAAGTGTTGACTACCATTGTATTGGGATGAAGAGGGTCTAAGGATTGTTAAAGGCCCATAATTGATCCAAGACACTATTGATAAGGTAAAATTGATCCACAATCGGATTAAAGCAACTCAAGATAGACAGAAAAGTTATACAGATCAACATCGAAGAGATATGGAATATCAGGTAGGAGATAAGGTGTTTCGGAGAGTATCACCATGGCGAGGAATACCGAGAATTGGTAAAAAGGGAAAACTGAGCCTTAAATACATTGGCCCTTATGAGATTATTAAGAAAGTTCGAATATTGGCATACTGATTAGCATTACTAACAAAGCTGGCTCAGATTCATAATGTGCTTCACGTTAGTATGCTCATAAGATATCAATCAGAGCCGACCCATGTGATACCTACGCAGGAGGTTGAATTTGCAACTAACTTGAGTTATATTGAGCAACCATTTAAGATAATTGGATATTGGACTAAAAAATTGAGAAACCGAATAATTCCTTTAGTCAAAGTCCATTGGATTAATCATGCAAGGGAAGGAGCTATATGGGAGACTGTGGAAAATATGAGGAAAGAGCACCCCCACCTATTTGATCAATAAGGTAAGAATTTCGAGAACGAAATTTTTTAAGGGAGAAAGTTGTAATATCATGCCTCCTAAACTTGTTACGAGATTAAACTATTAGATTGAGTCATATGAGTTATTTCATTTAAGAATTTACAAGATGTTTTTCATTCACATGCATAATATTCATATACACACATGAATCATGATTTAGAAAACATTACAAGATAATATATGAACTCAATTGATATGTTTTAGGGTATGAAAGGTTTTTATTAATCATGATGTAATTATTTGTTGATTTTGTCTTGAATTTTGTTTTGATGGACTATAATTAGTAAATTGGGAACTTATGTGTATCTAGTCTAAGAAAAATGTTAAAGAGAAAGACAAAGTGATACATGGGAATTTAGGTTAATTAGGCCTATGAAATGGTGACATGTGGTGCTAATAATAAAGTGACAAATAGCTTGAATCCTTGAGTGATAAATGGTGGTATAGTTGCATGACACATGGTCTAGTGATTAAATGAAAAATGGACTAGTTATGGAGTGACAATTGGGAGTATAAGACAAAGACACATGACATGGCTCTTAGCATGGCAAGAGTCCATTTTCTTCACCACACACCTCACCCAAGTCTCTCACACTTGTAAGACCACCTTCTTTCATGTTTTGGTTTTATGTTTTCTTCTTCTTTCTTCACGTCAACGACACTCTCACACCACCTCCATAACCTTTGGATTTTTGCCAAAATTTTGTAGCCTTTATCTTGTGTTTAGAAATCCTTCTCATTCCATCTTGTTCTTGGAGTATGTTTGAACACTTGGGAGGCTTGTTAGCTTGTTAATTGAAGAGATTTTGAAATAAATAAGTATTTAATTTCTTTATTGTGATATATGTGAGTATAACATACTTGATGATTGATTGGAGATGAATTGTATAAGATGATGATGATGAAGTATACTGGAATATATTATATGGAGTGTTTCCACTGAGTAGGCAACTACATATATCCAAATGGGATAATTTTAATTTTATATTAAGCTAGAGACAAATGGATATAACTTTCATGAAGGAATTGAATTTGAGTTCTATCTTTAAGGGTTTTGAAATTTAGCTTGAAGTTGAGTACTAAGTGCTGTCATTGTTTGAGAATAGTCTGTAGTATTTTGGGTATAATTCGCAGAATACATAACCAAACTGCATTAACTTTATGTTATTAGAAACTTAATACATATAGGAACATTTTTTTAGAAGAGTTTATTGCCTAAATACGTCATTTTCTATGTCATCATGGCTATGTAAAATGGACCTAAATACCTGTCCTGAAAATAAGGTTGGAAACGAAATTGAAGGAAGTGGATGGTGACTTTCTGTTCATTCATCCCACAATCGTGGGAAGGCTTACACGATTGCGAGAAAGGCTTGAAGTGAAGAAAATGTTGTTTTGTGTGACTATAGAATTAACTAAGGATAAGTTACATTATCTTGGTTCATTTGGACTTAATTAAGGCCTAAAATGAACTTAGACTGATGTTGAATCAATCAGTTAAGTGTTTGATGAGTTTAGGTTGATAATTGATGTTATAATTTGAGGATTGAATTATTTGATATCAATGTATATAAATTTGAGAAGTATGAGTTGTTAATCATATAAAGATGTCCTTAGAATGCAAATGTGATTCAAATGATATGGGTAAAGAAATAGGTATGATTGAATGAGAATTAAGAAATTTTGCAAATATAATGCAAGAAAAGGATTAGTGAATGTATGATTAATGAATTGAAAGTAACCGAACTTACTTAAGGCGTAACCTAAATGAAAACAAGACATATACAATATTTAATGAATGAGTGAGCAAGACTTGTGAATAAGGTTACATACCCAGGATAGTCAATTGAGCATGCATTAAACATAACCCCTATACATGTGTATGATTGAGTACTCATTTGATTGAACAAGTTAGTAATGTGTATATAAATGTGTGAATTGTATGATATAGAAACACAATTGATTGATAGCATCCAAACATTGCCAGATCGTTGAGGCAATAACTAATCTGGGGCATACTATAAGTAACGTAGATATGCAATCTCGATTATGTATGTGTTTCTGTTTGAATTATCTTAATTAATCTTTATATGTATTTTGAACTGATATTTATATTGTGATATTAATAAATTCGGACATTGATTGTCTAAGGAACTCAATAACCTGGAATGTATTAAAAGTGCTATCTACTTATATATGAATGTGAGAAATGAGTGCTCAACTAAATGTCGAAAGCCGGACTTAGATCTGATGAATGCGATAAATGCCTTTGTACATTGAATGAAAGTTATGGATGACATATTATGTAATTTGATGCATTTCATGACATTGATATGCATGATCAGATAAAGGAGTTGTGACCAAAGTGACCAGTGTGGAAAGGAGCTTAAAGCTTAGAGATGTGCACAAAATGCCACAGGATCAATAATTAATAAGCCCGGTATCCACAATAGGTGCGAGATAGTGCTTGAAATTAGCCTATTATTTGTAATGGATACAGGAAAGTTAAATTGGCACTCAGTCATAACAAATAAAAAGAAACTGGAGTCACATATTTTATATATATATATATATATATATATATATATATATATACATGTATGTGTCATGGATAATTATGAAGAATTACTGAATTGTGTTGAAATAATAATATGAAATGTTTATGTACATGTTAAAATGAATGATTGAGATGAGTGATTAGATTATTTAAGATAACTACATGAAATGGTTGTGTTCATAATTTGTTGGTTGGAATGTGAGATACATATATCGTGAATTGGTATCCAAACTAAATGATGTGATAAATGGGAATTAGTTTTTAAAAATGTGATATATTTGAGAATTTGGATTATATGTTTGTGATGTTGTGTCCTGAATTGAGTGAACACATCGATGATGATTCACTCACTAAGTTTACAAACTCATTAAAATTGCAACATTGATTTTCAGGTACTGGGGTGACTTAGCTTTTAAGACAATCTAGTAGTAGCCTAATATTGCCCGTTTTGGAACAAGAATGGCTCAAAGGTCTATTCAATTGATTCTGAAGCGCCTAGTTAGATTATATTGGTCCAGTACCCAGTTCTCGGTTGCACACATTGTATAAAGCTGTGACCGTTCACATGTTATGTATTGTATAAAAATGAATTATGAGTTTAATGAATGTAATGACAATGTAAGGTTATGGCTATGAATGATAAAAGGAAACATAGTTCTTTGAAATGATTATGTTCTATATGATGTTATGATAAGTTGATGTGACTGCTCTAACATGCTGCTTCCGTGGAGTATATGTTCGGACATTCTCTGGAATGTAGGTATATGCCCTATGGTAGTAGGATGTTACATATGCACCTATATTTCATGTGTTTTTCTTGATATTTTATAGTTTTTTTGTATATTTGTTACTTAAGTTTCTCAAGTGTATTTATAGGTGATAATTGCATTTATGGATAAAAAGGAGAATAATTCGAGTGAAATCGTGACATAAAACAAAGATTTGAAGCAACTTAGACTTACAAACTCATATAAGTGCCAGTGTAAGTCTTTATGAACATTTAAAGTCACAATTTTAGGTAATTTTAGAGCTACACTATTGTGTAAGTGACTGTATATGTCCTAAAAACCCTAACTTTTACTATAAAAGGATGTGAGCGGAGGTAGAAAAAACTTTTGCAGCAAATTTGAGATGTAATTCACCTATAGAGGTGACAATTTTGATTAAGAGATGAGGAAAAAATAAAGAATACATTAATAGATGCATTAAATTAGAACATCAAACCTCAAACTTGTAAGAAGATTCGATAGAAGACAAAGGGAGATTTATAATTATGATTCCTTTGTTTTCTATTAGTTATCCTTCTTTCTTATCTTTGATTTGGCTTTCTATAATTAGTAACTAAATTTGATTAGTGTCTAGATGTGATGAACCCTACTTTGGGGTAATACTTTGCTTTAATCTTTTTATTCAGTGAAAATATATTGATTGATTATTGTGATTCAATTATGTGTTTTACCCTTGTTCTAATATATCTAAAATATTAATGCATAATTTGATTTCATATGGTTGAGAATGAGAAATATTATTATATAAATAGATCTATCATAATTGAAAGGAGTTATATGCAAACCTAAAGATAGGTTGATATAAATCCTTTATATTAGGGTCAAACCTAATGGCAAAATTCATAAACCAATAATGTAATCCTAGGGGTTTTAACTAGAAAATTTTCTATTAATCAACTAATAGATTAGTTATTAATAGTCTCGAGAGAGTTATTAACATATGATAGAAATTTTTACGATATAATAATTACTAATATACTTGCATGAGAAAAGGTTACTTATTTAATGATTTTGAGGGGGATTCATCACCTAGAAATTATTATTTGATATTAAGTTTTTAAAGTAATTTCTTTTGTCCTACATTTAATTTTGCTTCCAATTTTAGTTTATTTGTTTATCTTTATTCTTAATTAAATTCCAAATTTTAATTCATAGGCTAGATAATAGAAAAAGTTAATTTGTTCAAGAATCAAACATGAGACATCAGAGAGCAAAGGCTTATATACAAAGCATGGTGAATTGGGTTAGTCAGCTAGCGAAGATATTATTTGATAGACTGTAGGAGTGTTTGTCTAGTACTATTAATAGATCTTAAAGGACATGTAATGGCAATCATCCTTAGGAGTGGAAACAAGCTTCCAGAAGAAGAAGACGAAGATAAAGCCCCTGTTCAAGAAGAGGAAGTGGAGAAATGGTAAGAGATGATCAACCTTTTTCTTAGAAGAGGAAGAAAGAGAGTGGATAAAGTTGAATGAGGAAGGAATGGAGCAGGAACCAATAGGGGGAACTACTAATAAATCATTGGTAATCACCTTAAGTATAGAGGGTTTCCACTTCCTTCAAGAAAAACTACTTATGTTAACCAAAGACTCAGAGAGTTTAATTATTCCGTATGTTATTAATAATTTGTTATTAAAAAAGGGCATTAATGCAATCGATGTAATTTATTAATTTGATAAATTATGGTCTTATAATTATCTTGAAACATGTAGCTTACTTACAGGCTACTAAACCTTTATGTGAGAATCGGTGGAAGCAAGCCACTTATTATAAACTAGGATGATGGTAAACGTGCAGGGTACGTCGAACTAACGACATTAAATAAGTGCTACATGTGAGGCAACTCATGAATTAGGATAGGTTTTATTTAAAATTTTATGTTACTTCTATTTTCATATTTCATATTTAATTTCTTTATTGCTATTTTTATTTTCTTTTATTGTTTTTATCCTTTTTATTTATATTTTGCAAGGATGTTAGTATATCATATTGGATGGACAGTCTTAAACTTATGAAAACCAGAATCATTGTATTACTTAGGGAAGTACCAACTCTACTTTCTCACTTATAATATATGCTTATATTGTGTACATTCAAGATAATGTACAATTTTAAGTGTGAGGAAGGGAATAATAATTTTCTTAATCTATTTTAATCATTTTTATTAAATTTTATTAACTAATATCCTTAATTAATTGAAATTTGTCCATGAATACTTTATTTCATTATTTATTATTGATTTGAATTAGTATGCAAAAGAATGATAGTTGGAATAAACTTGCTTTTCTAAGTTATAATTTTAGTAGGCATTGAGATAGTCAGTTTGAATGAAAATTGCATATTATTTGCAGACACAATATAACCATTTTTTGTGTGAGCTTTTAAGCTTAAAAGCAATTTTTAAAAAAATTTAAGCTGTTTTATTCTTTCATGTCTGATATCATGCATAGTTGAATGATTCTAGAACTTGCTTTTATTATGCATATTAAGATCATATTTGTTAAATTAGAAGCATTGAAGTGATAAAGGCACTTAGATTCAACACTTATTTAAGACTATTTCTTTCATAATTACCTACCATAATTTATCCTTTAGGAATAACCAAGTTTAAGCCTTAGCCTTTTTCATTGATTATAACCCACATTATTAACCTTTATCTTATTTTTCTTTAAAGCCTTTTTATTATTTTGAACCCTAAAGGTTATTTACATTACTTGAATGTTTGAAACTTGAAATTTTGAAAAGTCTAATATTTCTTTAATTGTGGTACATGATGAAGGTTTTAAAAATATATTTTAAAAAGTGAGTATAGAAAAACAAGGAAAAAATATTACTAATGGATTTACAATGAAAGGACCTATATATTGCGTTCCTTCAAATTTATCACATTTTTATTACCCTTAATCATACCTTACCTAAGTCCTATTACAATCTTTTTTTATTTTTGTTTCTAGTTTACATATAAGTGGTGGAGATATGATAATATTCCAAGTCTATTATAAGAGTTTTACTTTGCATTAATTTGAGAGTTTGATACTTTTCACCTTAAACACTTGAGTGCATTGGGTGAGACCTTAGCAAGGGTGTAAATATTTATGTTTTTAGTTTCAATAAGATTATTGACATGTTTATTATTAATATTTACTTGTGAAGTTAATTTTAAAATAATTTGGCTCTAATTGTATGCTAATTTGATTAATATGGCATGATAATTTAGAGGATGAATGTACAAGTTGGGAATAATAAAAGATGGATGTTTGTAGGGTTGATAATTTAGATTATGATTTGCTTAAGGACAAGCAAAAACCTTAAGTGTGGGTATGTTTGATAGATAAGTATTTGACTATAATTAAACACCCATATTTTATGTGTTTTGCTTGATATTTTTTAGTTTTTTTCATACTTAATTTGCTAAAGTACATTTATAGGTGATAATTACTTTTATGGACAAAAGGAGAAGAATTCAAATAAAATTGTGACATAAAATGAATATTTGAAGCAGCTTGGACTTACATGGCTGTGTATGTGCCCATATATGTCTCTGTGAATATGTAAAGTTATGATTTTAGGTAAGTCACCATGAATGTCCCAAGAACCCTAATTTTTAATACAAAAGGATGTGAGCAGAGACAAACAAAAGAGAGTCAACTTTTGCAATAGATTTGAGATGTAAGACACCTAGAAAGGTGACAATTTTAATTAAGGGATGAGGAAAACACAAAGAATACATCAAGAGATCCATTAAATTACATCATCAAACCTCAGACTTGCAAGAAGATTTAATAGAAGAAAAAGGAGAATTAGAATTAAGATTTCTTTGTTTTCTATTAGTTTTCCTTCATGTTTATCTTTGATTTTGTTTTCTATTATTAGTAACTAAACGTGGTTAGTGTCTAGGTGTGATGAACCTTAATTTAATATAACACTATGTTTTAATCTTTTTATTCAATGCAAATATATTGATTGATTATTAAGATTCAGTTATGTCTTTTACGATTGTCAAAATATATCCGGAATATTAATGCATGATTTTACTTCATATGATTGAGATTGAGAAATCCCCTTGTATGAATATATCTACCATAATTGAAAGGAATTGTATGCAAACCTAGAGATAGGTTGACATAAATCCTTTAAATTAAGATCAAATCTAATAGTGAAATTCGTAAATCAATAACGCAATCCTAGGGGTTTTAACTGAAAGGATTTATGTTGATCAATTAACGGATTAGTTGTTAGTAGTTTCGAGAGATTTATTTATCAAAAAATAAAATTTTTTAGATAATATAATTACATAATAAAAGGTTAATTATTTAATGATTTTTAGGCGAATTCATCACCTATATATTATTATTTGATATTAAGTTTTCTAAGTAATTTTCTTTGTCCACCATTCAATATTGTTTCACCAATCTTAGTTTATTTGTTTATCTTTATTCTTAATTAAATTCCAAAATTTAATTCATAGGCTAGATAATAGAAAAAAAAGTAATTACTAATACTTATTGTCTTCGTGTGATTAACTCATACTTGCATATGTTAACTACAACTATGTCGTGCACTTGCTATAATCAAATTATTGGCATAGAAATATCCAATAAGAGATAAATACAAATCTCCAGCAAATGCTTCATAAATTTAAACGAAGTGAATTGCAGATTTCTAACTTATAATTGGACAAATGGATTGTTATATTGGAAGGATTGATTAGTCATTAGGGCTAATAAGGAATTAAAAAAAAATCATTAACCTATTTCATGAAACACGATTAGGAGGACATTTGGGCTACTTAGGTGCTATTAAGTGTATCCATTTGTTGTTTTTAAGAAACTTATGTAGACTGATGTTAAAAATCTTATTCGTAAGTGAAATGTTTGTCAACGAAACAAATACAAGACTATTGCTTATCCAAGAGCCTTACAACCTCTTCCCATTCCACATCAGATTTAGCCTAACATTAGTATGAATTTTCTAGAGGGCCTTCAAAAATCTAATAGTCATTTAGTGATTATGACTCTGGTGGATCGTTAGTACGCTCATTTCATTCCTCGGAATCATCTTTCTAATGCTACTGAAGTGGCTCATTTGTTTATAACTTGGTGTACAATTTGTACAATATGCCTATCACTATTATCAATGCTGGAGAACCATTTTTTTAGTGACTTTAGGCATGAATTCTTTGACGTTCAAAGAATAATGCATAACATTAGCTTAAACGTGAAAGTGAATAAATGAATAAAACGTTGAAAATAGTTATTTTGCTTTTCACAATTTCAAACAAGCTTTTTTTCACTGTCATCTTCAAATTTTCTTGGCGATCTTTACGAAAGTTGATCAGTTGGATATTATTAAGGTATTTTTGGCTTTTTTTAACTCGTTAATTTCATAAAAAGGTAAAGAATTCGAATGCTTACAATTTACTTAAGCAGACAACAAAAAACCTTAGAAACTATATATAATAATCATGTTGGGCCTCGCTATCACAAGCTCAAAGCATGTCTTAGCCCTACAAATTAAAGTCTATTTTTCGCTGAACTTTATCCAATTAAAAAAAATCTTTTATTAGACTATTTTATTATCATTAACAGGATCAAATTTAATTCATTTAATCATAAATTAATTAAAATCATAAAATTATAATTAATTATTGTTAAAGTTAGGAAAATTACTTATCAACAGCCTACCATCCAAAAGCGCGTGATCTCGTGAGGGAGCTTCACAATGGCAGAGAAGGGAAGCACTGACTCGTGCTAAGCGAAATAAGAAAGATGACGTCGAATGAAAGAGGAGTCGTGTATGCTAAGCGACGACATTGTTAGATTAGGTGATGTGTTAACATGTAATAGGGTGAAGCCAACACCTATGATAGCCATTAGAAACTTGTAGCCACTTTTCGAGAAATAAATTATTCTTGATCATTTACTCAATATTTTCTTCTCTGAGTTCTTGTTCTTAATTTCCCAAATCATAAACTGTAATTGTTTTGACAAGTTTAGATGGATAACGTAATCCATTAATAATCATCCAAAATTTATAACATCCATTAATTCTTAACCAAATGATTTACAAGATAGGTGAGAAAACATAAACAGTGAGAAACCAGAACGAGACCTTACTTCACCCTAGATCTGGAATTGTTGCATAATACGTCGAGTTGTTTAAGTTGAACAGGCAAACTAAGTTAGTTTTCAACAGTAATGTCTATTGAGCTCCATAAATCAAGAAACAAGCGATCAGATACTTTCAAATTACTTAGTTCGCAAAAAAGATAATAGAATCAAAGATCAATTACTAGCCTTGTCTTTTTAGTATCTACTATAGCAAAAACAATAATATTCCACTTCAATTCAAACCAATCTTTAACCAAACATCAGATATATCATATTAATACTGTTTTAGCTACTACAATCAAACAATCACATGCAAGAGCAAAGGGAAGAACCTAAAGGGAAGGGGAAGATTGCAAGATCCCGATAAAGGCATGTCCAACGAAGGGTGACAAGAATTGTAACAAAAAAGATAATATTGGCTCAAATTTTATTGAATGAACCCTAACCCTGTTATAGGTTGTTCTGTTCAAAAGCTATTGTAACAGATAAGGGAATCTCTAACAGAATTAAGAGATTTGCTATTAAAATAAAAAAGAGAAAAAAGAAAAGAATGTGGCCCAGAGATAATAAAGGAAGCGAGCTTGGACCAAGGTAAAAGGACTAGGTTAGAAGAATCTGTCAGCCCAATACATTAGCCTAAACCCAAAAACAAAACAGGAGGCCTGACCTAAAAAGAAAATAAACATCAAGTCTTCGTTAGCTAGGGATCTTTGCCTTTGTCATCTAAATTAGGGTATGGAGAAATTAGGGCTTCTCTCGACACGCCACCATAAGCTGGGTGGTAGATGTCATGCACGACGCTGAGCTTGAGTAGCAGGTTTTGAAAAGAGGAACTTGGCAGGGCTTTAGTGAAGATATCAGCTAGTTGAGTGCTAGTCGAGACAGGGAGAAGATGGATGATACCTCATTGTAATTTTTCATGAACGACATGGTAGTCGATCTCGATGTGCTTTATTCTTTCGTGAAAAATTGAATTTTCTGTTGTGTATAACAGAGAGGTTATCACAGTGGAGGTATGTCAGTTGGGGATGGTCCACATCGAGGTCCTTAAGAAGATAGGATAGCTACTGAAGTTCGCATATAATGGTGGTGAGAGCTTTGTACTCAGCTTTGAAGGAACTTTTGGAGACTTTTGCCTATTTTTTAGATTTCTAAGAGACTAAGGAAGATCCGAGAAATACACAATAGCCAGTGACAAATTTTCAAAAGTCAAGGCAGGTTCCCCTATCAGAGTCTGAGAAAGCATGACACTTGAGTGGTGAGTCTCATCAGAAAAGAAGGCCCTAACCCGGAGACCTCTTCAAGTATCGAAGGATATGGTGTGCCGCCTGAAGGTGACACTTGGTCGATGTATTCATGAACTATGAAAGTTGCTAAACAACAAAGCATATATTCGACCTTATGGTGGTTAAAAGGAGTTTTCTGATCAAGCAGTAGAAAAAAGTTGGGTCAGGGATGTGATCTCCAGGTGAAGATAATCAGAGGTATGAGGCTATAGAGGTAGGAGTTAGGTTTGAAAGCAGAAATTCGGCATCTTGAAGTAAGTCTAGTGTGTATTTGTGTTGACTTAGATTTATGCCATTGGATGATCGTGCTAATTCAAGGCCTAAAAAATATTTTGCAGGTCCGAGATCCTTGATTTTGAAGGTGTCATCAAGGAATTGCTTGGTGGTTTGGATAAGCTACAAATCATTACTGGTGAGAAGCACATTGTCAACATAGAAAAGTAAGATAATGAAGGTTTCATAGACTACTTTTCTGGCCATGGAGTGATCAAATTGGGATTGAACAAAGCCAGCAGAAAGGAGGTCAGAAGTTAGCTTGGAGTGCCACTGGTGACTGGCTTGCTTTAGTCCATAAAGGCTCTTTTTGAGGTGGCAGAAAAGATCCGTATGGGGAAGAGCTAGTCTGGCAGGAACCTTCATATAGACTTCTTCATGTATGTTACCATGTAGGAATACATTACTTATGTCTAGTTGATGTTGAAACTAGTCGTTTTTATGCTACTAGCGCTAACAGAGCTCTAATTGTCATTGTTTTTACCACAGAGGAACATATTTCTATGTAATATAAACCTTCTTGATAAGTAAAACCCTTGGCTACTACATAACTCTTACATCATTAGAGACCTCCATTAGCGTTGAATTTAAACATATGGACCCACTTACAATCATTTGCAACCTTTGTTGGAAGTAAGGGCTTAAGCTCCCAAGTTTCATTGTCATGTAGAGCTTTTAATCCAGCTTGCATTGAATCTCTCCATTCTGGATATTGAATTACTTGCTTATAGGTAGTGGGTTCTTTTAGTGAGGAAAGTCTAAATGAAAAAACATGATGCTGAAGGGATAGGTTGTTATAAGAAAGAACAGAGGAGAGGGTGTAAGGAGAGGTACGTGAAATGGTAGGGCAATCATAATCTTTAAGATGAAAAGGAGGCTTGGACTACCTTGTGGAGTGACGAAGCGATGGATTAGTGTCTGGTTGAGTTGGAGAAGTAGGGGAAGAGATAGGTTGGATAAGTAAAGGTTATAGGTTTGTAAAAACTGATGGAATGAAGTCATCAAAGGGTAACTTGGAATGAATAGTTAGTATAGGAGAAGACAGGTCTGAGGTGGTGGATGAGGTAAGGTAAGGAAACATACTCTCATAGAATTGTACATCTCTGGTCAACAGGTATTGGCTGGAGTTGAGATCAAAAACCTTGTAGCCTTTAGTGCCTGTAGAAAAGCCAAGAAAAACATGTTTCTTTACCCTTGTATCAAATTTCCCTCTATTTGCTTCTTTAATAAAAGCAAAACAAAGGTAACCAAATACCTTGAGGGTTATTAAATCTGGATGAGTGCCAAATAGGACAGAATATGGAGACTAATTAGATAGTAAAGGAGAAGGAATGCGATTGATTAGGTATAGCGCATGGAGGATGCAATCTGCCTAGAATTTGGTGGGTAGGTTGGCTTGCATTTTTAAAGCCCTTGTTACATTCAGAATGTGTTTATGCTTCCTTTCAGCTCTTCCATTTTGTTGTGGTGTTTTAACACATATGGTTTCATGCAGGATTCCCTTTTCTTTGTAAAAATTTGTAATGCAAAATTCCACACCATTATTACTGTGAATACGCTTAATATGTTTCTCAAATTGTCTTTCAACATAAATGCATAATCCTTTTATCAAAGCTCTAGTTTCTTATTTGTGTCTCATCATGTATATCCATGTCATTATATTATGTTCATCTATAATAGTTAGGAAAAACTTATAACCAAGAATAGATGGTGTATGATAGGGAACCTAAATATCAATGTGTATTAAATCAAAACAAGCTTTTGCAATTGAAATACTATAATAGAAAGGCAATCTTCTACGTTTAGCAAAATGGAAAATATCATATTGGTCTGTGTATTGAAAAGTAATATCAGAATCTACTCTAGACAAAGTCTTTGATTAGAAATGTGCCCTAGTCTTTTGTGCCATAAATTTTCTTGAGGTAAGCAAACATGATAAAGAAGCGGGGTATGATATGGAGATGATGCTAATAGGTGATATAATCCGTTGACTTGTTTAGCAAAACCAATCATCTTCATAATTTTGGTGTCCTGAATTTGTGAATGAGGTGTAAAGATTAGTTAACAAGGATAAGAACTAGTAAGCTTGTTGATTGAACTTAAATTAAAAGAAAATATAAGCACGAAAAAAGCACATTGGTAAGAGTAATTGAAGAAATATTGACTGTTCCAATGTGTGTGACAAAGAAAAAGTGGCCATTTGGCAGTCTGACAATCAAGGAATTCACTATTTTGTAGGTTGAGGAGAATTCTAAGGAACAAATGATGTAGTCAGTAGCCCCAAAATCGAGAATCCATGTGAATGACCATAAAGTAGAAAGCATATCAGGTTTGGATTTTCCTTTTTGATCAATGGAAATTGTACTAATATGAGGTGTTCTAATAGATTTTCCTTTGGTGTCTCCTTATCTAGAATCTGCATCAGTTGTGAGTACTATTCTGCAGTGAGGCTAAAGTTTGCACTATCTTGTCCTTACTCCTTGGTAAGTGAAAGGTTTTCAATGTCTGGAGAGAGGCAGCCTTGGTAAGTTTGAACTTGATTGATTGCCTTAAATTTATTCTGATTGATGTCTCTGCTTCAATAATGTGTCTGGCATTGGATGAAAAATTTAGGGGGAAACCATGCTTTTTATAACATTTGCTTTCCACATGACCGATGTTCCCACAGAAGGTACAAATGGGTTCTGTTGGTAATTTCTCTTGGTGTCAATTTTTCTAAAGAATGCTTGTGGTTTAATGATTGGTGAGGATAAGATTGGTTGTGTGTTTATTTGTCTTTCATGATGTGCCACCATTGCAAAAGCTCTTTTTATGTCTGGTAAATCATGAGCATAATATAGGACTTGACAAAAGTGTAAGATTCATTTAATCCATTTAAAAATCTGATAACACTGTCTCCCTCTTGATAGTTTTTGAATGTAGCCAAAACATCACAATTGCATTGAGGCTCACACTTTCATTTAGACATAGGTCTTAGGATAAAGAGTTCATCCCATAGCATTTTAAGGTGTGTGTAATAGTTAGACACTGAAAGATTACCTTGTCTGAAATTGTATATTTCTTCTTAGAGATCAGATATCCTAAAAGAGTTTGTTTGTGAAAACCTTCCTTCCAAAGCTTTCCAAAATTCAACTACAGAATTGGACCAGATTACACTTTGTGTGATAAAATCTGTCATTGATCTTAATAACCATGATAACACCATTATATTACATCTTTCCCAATAAATAAACAAAGGGTCTTCTCTGTGTGATGCTGAGATAGATCCATAAGTAAACTTGAGTTTGTTTTTTGACAGTAGGGCCATCCGAATGGACCTTGCCCATAAGTGATAGTTAGAACCTATCAAGAGAGAAGAGACCATGACTAAAGAGGGATTTTCACTGGGATGAAGGTAAAAAAGGATTGGCTGGATGATCTTCTGGTCAAATTACATTTTAAGAGTGTGACTGATGATGTTTTTGGTTGGTAGTTATACTAGCATATGAGGGACCTGGAGCTCTTGACATAAGGAAGATGAAAGAACAGACTAAGAGGAGATACAAAGAAGACAAACGAAGCAGAAAGAGGACAATAGAAAAAAATGGAGCCAAAGAGAGAAGGAAGAGTATCGAGCTGCTTAACTCTGGTACTATTACAAGAATTATAAAAAGAAGATAATATTGGCTGAAATTTTAATGAGTAAACCCCAACCCTTTTATAGGTTGTTCTGTTCAAAATATGTTTTAACAGATCAGGGAATCTCTAACAGAATTAAAAGATTTGCTAATAAAATAAAAAAGAGAAAACTGAAGAGAACATGGGCCATTGACAATAAAAGAACCGAGCTTGGACCAAGGTAAAAGGACTAGGTTAGAAGAATCTGTTAGCCCAGCTCATTGGCCTAAACCCGAAAACAAAACAGGAGGCCCGACCAGAAAAGAAAGAGCGTGTTTGGGTTTATTTTTTTAAAGAAAAAGGTAAATTTGTATTAATCCAAAAAATGTTATGTACAAGGTCATTACGGCATACACCGACCAAAAGATTTAAATCAAAACATCAAAAGCCTTCTAACCACAACAATTAAATCAAAAAGTGATCAAAGTTTGAGGATAAATTATATACAAAATTGTTGGGCCCCGATTCCTTTTCTTACTAAATAAGCATGTGTTCAGTTTATTTTGAGGTCGAGTTTGGTTAATTTCTTTTGGTTAGGATTTAATTAGAATGTCTATGGGTGGAGGAGTTTATTTCTTAGATTGATGGAATTAAAAGGAGAAAT
>JANZXR010352917.1:0-21950 GCA_027575705.1 Erythroxylum echinodendron
CTCGGATTCTCTCTCTTTTAAGCTTTACAGAAATTTCAACTTAGCTCTCCACTCTATTCTTCCACTCTCATCCGAAGGTCTCTTTTCTTCTATTCTTCTTTTTTCTTTCTTTCACGTCACCAATTCTGCCCATAAAGACAAGTCCTCCATATCTCTCCCAAAAGTCCACTTTACCCTTGGTTCTTAAGCCATATACCGAAAATGCCCTCAATTTCCTCTCAATGCATTTATTCCATAAGCTATTATGCTTAATCTAATGGAAAAAAATTTTCAAGGGGCCAACATTAATCATCCATAAAACAATACATATTCTATTAGTCATCATAAAAACATAAATATGACATAAATTTTTCCATTTATTCTTTCACGATGTAGCATAAAATCAACACCATTTCATTATCATTTAACATCACACTATCATCACATATGTTTATATTTAAACAACCCATGAAGATATCCATTCTCCATCCACGTTGCATATATTTTAAACATTATTTTTATAATCATTTCTCCTCTTAAACTATCATAAAAAACATGTCTATCAAGCATTCCATAAGGAATAATATACTATTGACTTGATTAGCTCAAAACTTCTTCAATCACCATAAAACCCTAGTTCCTCAATACATATATGATTATCATCATTTAAAGAGGAAAGGTTCGGTTTTCTTTGTAGCAAATGATAAAGACAATAAGGGTTTTGGAGAAATAAGGGAAAGAGTTGGGCAAGATCGATATGGAGTGGTTGAGAAGAGAGTGTCGTAGGATTGAAAAGAAAGTGAAGAAGATGAAGAATGAAATGAAGAGAGAAGAAGAAAACATGTATTAAACAAATGAAAGACAAAATATGGTCCAAATGAGACAATATCGAGAGTGTGGTGTGTGGCAAAGCAAGTGACACTTGTCACTTACCACATGTCACCACCTTATGCTCTCCACTTGGTGTTTTAACTAGCTAGTCCATCTATCTCCAATTTCTAATCCAATTGTCTCCCAAAATTTTAATGACATTTGTCATTAAATCTTAATGTCACTTATCAATAATTTTTACTGCCATTTGACACTTAATTCTCCTACCATTTATCAATTATCTTGCCACTTGGCATTTTTTCTAGTCCAAAAATATCCAAAATTTCATAAATCTCTTAACTTAACAAATAAATTCATATATCACCAATTATCATTTATCAACCAGAATTCAAGACATAATAATTGTAATTCACATCATAATCACATTAGAATCATTTATACCCAAAAAATGTCAAATGAGTGCATGAACAGTCATTGTAATGTGTAAAAAAAAAATCAATTCATGTATGTGTGTATGCTACTAATATGCATGAGTATGCAATGCACCTTATAATTTCTCAATACTGTTTTCATATACAGATCTAGGGTTCTAACCTTTAGTATGGAAACGGGATGTTACAATTCTTTTCCCCCTTAATAAATTTGGTCCGAGAAATTCTTATCTAAATAATCAATTTGATGGGGGGCTTTTGTTTTATCACAAGCTCGTCCATTTCCCACGTAGCTTCTTCACTCGAATGATTTCTTCCAAAGAATTATAAGAGATGGAATCACTTGGATTTTTAGTTGCTTATTCAAATACTCCATTATCTTAACTAATTCCTTAGTATATCTTAAGTTACTCACAATTTCACTTCTTGTGTCGATAACACATATATCAGATCATACTGATATCTCCTAAGTATACCAACATGTAATAGAGTGTGAATCTGAGACATATTTGTTAGTAATACTAACTCATAAGTCAATGGTCCTATCTCACAATAACTTCATGTAGGCTACTATATTTCAGGCTTAGTTTACCCTTTTTACTTAACTTTTGCCTATCTTAAGCCACTTAATTTCTACTATAGATTCATTTCACTTATCAGCAGTATCTTGAATCAATTCTGGGCCTTTAACAATCCTTAGGCCCTTTTCATCCCAATATAAAGGCGGACAACTCATTCTGTCATATAACGCCTCATAGGATGTCCTACTGATACCACTGTGATAATGATAGCTATAATTAAATTTAATCAGAGCTTTATATTGATCCCATGCTCCTAAGAACTCTAAAATATAAGCTCTAAGCATATCTCCAACAGTTAAGACTGTTGGCAAATCAAACATTTAGTCACACATTCAGCCACTTGCTTCTTCATCCTTGGTCGTCAAATGTTTTTTTAGCGTATTACTATCAGGATGTATAGCATAGGCTACTATGTGTGCTTCCTCCAAAAGTCTCTTTTCTCAATCATCTATATCAGTTATACATACCCCTTACTTTAACCACAATATATCATTTTTCCAATTCAAACTCAAAATTCAAATTCATATCTAATTTCTCAATAAGATTCACAGATTTTGAATCCTCACTTTTGGTTTTTCTAATCTTTTCATGTAAAACTAGTCTTAAAATCAATATGGTTAATAATACTTCATTTTGCCCCAAATTCAATTCAACATTCTATGATCTTCATTGCACTAGATTTGGTAACCTCAATATCTGAATTTGTGCAGCACTGTTATCAGATTTCCTGCTTAATGCGTCCATTATAACACTAGCTTTTGCAAGACGATACTCTATTGTCTAATCCTAATCTTTTAACAATTCTATTCATTTCTACTATCTCATGTTTAACTCTTTAAAACTTAACAATTATCTCAAACTTTAATGATCTATATAATTCAAAATGTTTCACCATATATATAATGTCTCCAAATTTTTTAAGTAATTACTATTGCAGCAAATTCTATATCATATACCAATTAATTAAACTCATGAGAACTTAACTATCTAGATGTATATATAATCACTTTACTATACTACATTAGAATACATCTTAATTCCTACGTGAAACATCATTATATATTACATAACCTTCAGATTCAAATGGAATAGCTAACATTGGAATTGTAATTAGTCAGTGTTTTACTTCCTCTAAAATCTTTTTACATTCATCAGTCCATCTAAATTACATATTCTTCCTCAGAAGTTTTGTTAAAAGGGCTAAGATCAGTTCCCTACGGTATCCAGCTCATCCTAGAAAGCTCCGAATCTCATATATATTCCTCAGAATTTCTCACTTCATCAATATCTCAATTTTCTTTGGGTTTACCTATATGCCCTTTCTAGATACTATATGACCTAAAACTTTACTTGACCAAGCTAAGATTTACTCTTACTAAACTTGGCATATATTTGTTTCTCCCTTATGATGTGTAAGACTAACCTCAAGTGTTCAAATCTTCCTCTCAACTTTTTAAATATACTAAAAATATCATCTATGATCACAGTCACTAGTTGATCCAAGCAAGGTTGGAACACTTTATTCATTCAAGTCATAAATGGTTGTCGAGGAGTCTGTCAACCCTAAAAGATATTGCCAAAAACTCAATATGCCCATATCTAGTCCTCAAAATTCTTAAATATCTAATTCCTCAAATGGGATAATGTTAACTTATGTTTTTTGTAATCTCACAATCGAATTCTCTTCTCGAATGATTTTCTCCATTCATTTGATTTCCTCTAATTTCTTATCAACTTATTCTAATGTCAGACCATTCTTACTAGTTTCTCTATACATTTCAATTTATTTACAAGTCTCCATTTTTTTCGAACACAAATGTCAAATCTAACTTGTACATTCTGAATATGCAAATATAGAGTACATTGTGAACCTAAATTCCTTTAGCAATGGCAATAACATCTTCTCCAATTCATGAACCTAATAATGTAATTGGGCTGCTTTACATCAAACAGAATGCATACAATCCTTGTAGAATATTTAACTTCTTATGCCTGGGTCCCATTTCTAGCTAACCCCAATATTCACTTCTGATTCATCTAATAATCATTCATTTCTAGAAATAGAACATTTTATCTATTTGATATAATTCGATCAAAGTCTTTATCAAAAGAAGATTTCTCTCCTCAATCACCTGTACTCTTTACATACTCTTTATCAGTCAACTATATTCATCATCGCTTTTTAGCCATTCTTAATACCTCAATAAGATCGATTGCAACTTTTCATGTTATCTCAATAAGATCAATTACTATCATACCTTACATAATTAGAATATTCTTTATAATAAAGCTCTGTGAAACGGGGGGTATAGTCATTTACTCTTATACTTTGGTATGTACCATCAAGATCATTACATCTTATCTAGAGATGTATTTTCAACAAATCACCAATTAATATCTTACTCTAATGATACTTTAATCTCAATTGATTTTAGACAACATTTCTCCCTTTGTTCCTACCCACTATTATGACAGAACCAAATAATCTCGGCCACGATCGTGAGGACTATGTCATGATCGTGCCCTGTATCGTTCTCCTTTCTTTTTCCTCTAATTCACTGAATATAGTAACATCATTTACACTTTCAATCTATCTTCAATTGATCACTATAAATGTTTTCATATACTACTCTAAGTCATCTCAGAATTTTAAGTATGGAAACTATGACTAAAGAATATTCAATAGGTCATATATCACTTCCTATACCATCTTTAAGCATATAATACATAAGTGCTAAATAATATCACTGGTCAAGGTGATCACATTATTAGATATGTATTCATAATAACAAATCAACTTAACCTTGAGAACTTCTACTTTTCTTGTTATCATTTATCTCCTCTTCCAATTATCATTTATTTCATTTCAAGTACATACATTCTCACTCAACTCAAAATTATACAAGAATAATCATTATGAAGTTCTGATCTCAAATTCACTAACATAATCTTATACTAAATCATAAATTCTTATCATATTAATTAAACAACCATGTTAGTTCCAAGTTCATCTTCTCAAGGTCATAATAAATTTTTGTTTTCATTCCACTTTTCTTGTGCAGTTTAAATCTTGTCATTTATACTTATATCTCTACTTTCCTCAATCAATCCACGACAATCTATTCACATCTATATCACATTCAAGGATATACCACCACAATACAATATTGATGTCATATTCCATTATAGAAGCATAATACAAATGAATTGAATCTTTGTTTATCATATCAAACTATGTAGTGTTTCTTATTTCTAGATATCCACAACTTCCATTTTTTTACACTCTGACAGATCATCATCCTTCTTATTACTTCTAACAAATCAAACTCTTAATGAATGTTCATGCGTGTGACTCATATAAATGTGACTCAGACTGGGGATCAGTTGCCATTGGATACTATGACATGTCTAAAATGCATTTACCTTGACACATAATTTGAAAAAAGATGTAAATCTTATACCAATTTGCAGCACCCCACTCTCATAAGGTATATTACCAAACATATCGATAGTATTCGAGAACATAATCTACGAGGGTGGAACGCTAGAATAGTCAGACAAACTCATAGTAAAAATTTTTTCAACATCACACGTAATTTTAGAAATCCAATAATCATTTTTGGCCTAATTTATTCATAACATATCCAGTCACAATGTCACAAACAATAATCACATAATCAAAATTCCAGTAATCATTTGGGCCCATTACAATTACAAAACATATTTGGCCATAACTGTTATTACAAACTGAATTCAAGTGTACAATGCACAGAAATCATATATACATATTCAACATTTGCGGAAAACAAATCTTGATACAAAAATAACAGAAGACATATGCAGATGCGAATTGATCCCGACTTCTATCTTTTATTCGATTGTAATGGCTATACTCTAATTTGTCTAACTTGGTATCCCCTGAACCGGAAAGACAACGTTGTATTTTTGGTGAGTTTGCGAACTAATGAGCTAACCATCCTCTTCATTCATATCAACACAGAACAATTCACATATTCACATTTGCATACAATTTACATATTCATATCCAGCACATCAATCATATTTCATTTTCGTAACAGTTCATATAACTCATTTCAATCACTCATTTAATACACATCAATTTATTTATATGCATGAACATGTGACTCACTTCCAGTTGTTACTTTCTTGTGACGAGTGCCTTTAACTGTCCTACATCTATTGTAGATAACAGGCTCATTGATAACTGTCCTATATCCATTGGGGATACCGGGCTTATTATACATAGTGAGCCTTTGGCTCTTAATCACATTCTGAGCTTTAAGCTCTTTTTTGGTGGCTACTCCGGTCACAACTACCTTTATCTGATCATGTTTATCATGTAATGAAATGCATGAATTCACATATATGCAGTCAATCACATTTATTTAGTACACATTCACTTTTTTGTATTTTCATTGGATTTATATACGGCATTCAATGAAGCATTGAGAACACTAATTTCTTTCTCATTCACGTTCAATGAAGCACTTCCAATAGATTCACATTTATCAAACTCCTCAGACTAATTATGTCGGGAATTATCTCAATCACATTCACATCAGTAATAATTCAATATAGAAATTTAAAACAAAACAATCAATTAATGTGATACCATCTAGGTCAACTCACAGCACGCTCCAGATTAGAATTTGCTTCTATAGCCCAAAAACATCTGCACACTAATGTTCAATCCATTATATCAACTTCATGCAATACACACATTGTACACATATTACTAATTTGCACAATCTTGTAAACATTCATTCATATACATATGTATATGCGTAATGTATAATGTATGCTTAATTTGACTACTCCGGGTATGTTTTCTTTATTCTCATTTCTTGATCATTTAAGCATCATTATTTATACATTTCAAGCTTGCACTTAGGCTCATAGCTAAAAGAACTTGGTTATTCTAATATCATAATTCAATCATTCATCATTTTTTTCTAACATCATATGATCACAAAATATTCAAGTTCTCATTTATTGTTACTTAATACGCATTACTCATCTTTTTTTATTCACATTAGCATTCATAGGGGTCACTTTCATTTTTATAACATCTCTAAATTTCCAGAATTTTTCACATTGATATCAATCATCCATGCTTAAGTTATAACCTTGATTATCACCTTAAGTATATCACACATTTAGTCAATTAACCAATCATTAACTAGGTTCATTTCAAGTTTCGTTCAAGCCTAAATGCATCATAGGAAAGTATCTTATTATTTGTTGATCAAACATTACACAAAAGAAGGAGGATTCACATTAATGATCATTCCCATAATCGTGGGTTATGAAAACAGAACATCTCCAGCACCATGATAGTGGGTTATCAAAATCCGAAACTTCCAGCTATAGTCTTTCATGTTTTCCAAATTTCCAAGTCCTACAAGTTACATCTAACATATCTTATTCACAACTAATCATTTCTATTTCATTTTCCCTTCATTCTCATCTCCATTCCAACTCAATTTCATTCTTGAAACACATTATAAATCATTGTTCATCTTATATACAAAAATAGGACATCCAAGTATCCATACATTCATTAATGTTTCAACTCACATTCAATTTCATTATCAACTTCACTTTATCTCTAAATTATCATATTATTTCTTCTCTTTTAACAACACTACACTTGCCTTTTCTTTAACTTCAAATCTCAATCTATTTTCTTACATGACAACTTATAACTTACATTACTCATATACTTAAAATAGAACATATTTAAATTACTTATCCATTCTCATTTCTACACTCATTCATTAACACTAAACAGGTCATATACACATCTCTATATTGATCAATATCAATTCTCATTCCAACACTATTTTCAATATTAATCATCCATAAAAATATGAAGTAAATATGTCCATTTATTCTTCCACGATGTAACATAAAATCAACTTCATTTTCATTATCATTTAATCTCAAACTATCATCACATATTTTTATATTTAAACAACCCATAAAGATATGTATTCTCCATCCACATTACATATATTTTCAACATTATTTTCATAATCATTTCTCCTCTTAAACTATCATCAAAAACATGTCTATCAAGCATGCCATAAGGAATAATATACTACTTTCTTGATTAACTCAAAACTTCTTTAATCACCATAAAACGCTAGCTCCTCCATGCATATACAATTTTCATCATTTAAGGAGGAAAGGTTAGGTTTTCTTTGTAACAAATGATGAAGAAAACAAGGGTCTCGGAGAAACAAGGGAAAGATTTGGGTAAGATTGACATGGAGTGGGTGAGAAGAGAGTGTCGTGGGATGGAGACGAAAGTGATGAAGATAAATAATGAAATGAAGAGAGAAGAAGAAAGCATGTATTAACCAAATGGAAGACAAAAGATGATCTTTCAAATGATACAATATCAAGGGTGATGTGTGTGGAAGGTAAGTGACACTTGTCACTTCCATATGTCACCACTTTGCAGTCTCCACTTGGTCTTTTAACTAGCTAGTCCATTTGTCTCCAATTTCTAATCTAATTGTCTCCTAAATTTTCAATGAAACTTGTCATCAAATCTTAATGTCACTTATCAATAATTTCTACTACCATTTGACACTAAATTCTACTGCCATTTATCAATTGTCTTACCATATGGCCATTTTTCTAATCAAAAAATATGCAAAATTTTAAAATCTCTCAATTTAGCAAATAAATTCCTATATCACCAATTATCATTTATCAACCAAAATTTAAGACATAATAATCATAATTCACTTCATAATCATATTAGAATCATTGATACCCAAAAAATGTCAAAATGAGTTCATGAACAGTTATTGTAATGTGTACCAAAAAAAATTAATTCACGTATACGTGTATGCTATAGATATGCATGAGTATGCAATGCACCTTATAATTTCTCAATACTGTTTTCATATACGAAAATCTAGGGTTCTAACCCTTAGTATGGAAACAGGATGCTACACATAAGGTATATTAGAAAGAGTTTGTTATTGTCATATTACCACACACGTGGTAGAAAAAGTTTGAAATTTTATACATGACACGCCAATCTTCTGCTATAGGCAAACTATGTTCTTATGATTCGAATTAATTGGAGTCACTTAGGAATGAAGGATGAAATTATTCCTAATAGCTTATTAGATACTAACATTTCCTAGTGCAAGTTAAAAAGCTATAGTATATGGTAATCAAGCTAAATTAGCTCATTTTGTATAAATTGACATGATTCAAAATATAAACTTTAATCATTTATACTATTAAAAAGACTACAATTTCTTAAAGAGTCCCTATAAAGTTAAATATATTTCGAGTATCAATTTGCAGATAAGTAGATACACGTATTTGTATCCTTTCATAAGTTTTATTTCTAGTAAGTAATTATTTTCTCTAACTTTTCTCTACATGCTTTTATTAAAATATCCTAGCCTTTTTTTCCATTTTTGGAATTAGTTCTTTCTTATTTCTAATTTGTTGCTTATTCTATATAGACGACTGATCCATGATGTTTGAGGTTTCAACCTCAATGGAAGGCATTCTGATAGCATTGTATGTTGTTAGGGATAAAGGAGAACTATCTCTTTCCAAAGATTGACTTCATAACACTCTCCAGGGAATCACTCTTTACAAAATCTAGAAATAAGGACAACAAAAAGAGAATTGAAGACAATACAAATTTAGAAGGAAATTTTTAGGAACCACAATCAGTTGCAGCTTAGAGGACTAAATTCTAAACATAACACAACAAAGGGGTTCTCGACCATTTTCAGAATGTCATCAAAGATGGAGTTATCTCCCCACCTATCTAGCTACTCAAGGATGGAGCTATGACTTGTTCTTCTCCTCTAATTAGTTGTTTTAGAATAATACACCAGCATTCTCTATAATGAATGCTTAGGTAAGAGCCAGGTGGGGAAAGAAAGGGCTAGGCAAAATTATACTTAAAAAAGACAGAGAATCCTATTCAAATTCTCAGCTAAATCCAGTTTAAATGGCAAAATAGAATAAAGGCCACAGTATATTACAGGACAACCTTTATTCATCTAAGAATGGAAGCCTAGAATGGAGCAGGAAAGAGCTAAGACAGATGCATTTCTATTATGGTTAAACTTTTATAATCTATCAATGGAATTTTGGATCATTGAAGGTCTGAGTGTTCTTGCGAGCTCTTTCGGGAAACTAATTGTTGGCCCAAAGTCTTGGTTTTTATTTCGTGGCTACAAGGTGGTAAAATTGGAAGAATTTTAAATAAAAGTATATATATATATATATATATATATATATATATAACATCAAGATAAAAAGAATTAAATTTTACGTGGGATTATAAATAAATAAACAAGCAAACAAATAAAATAAAAATAAAAAAGAAGAAGTGCATGAGAATGTCACGACCTGCGTTATTCTCAAACACTGCACTATCGTGACTTGTGGGGAACACTAACGGTTTGTCAATATCATGTATGTGCATGATCACAACATTCATGAAAACTTGGGATTGTCGTGATCGTGCATGTGCATGATAGTGCAAACCCATCTGCACTCTCCTACTTTAAATTATCATAACTTTCAATCTTGAGGTCCAAAAATTATAAACTTTATATTGTTGGAAAGCTAAAAGAAAGAGCAACAACTTTTATGAAGACAACTTTATCAAATGCTGCCTAGATCAATACAATTTATTCATTAAATTTTCATAGCACACTTTTATCCCCTTATTCTCTCATATTCTCTCATTTCTCAGTAAACATTCTCCCAAAACAAAAGACCTGAATCCAACAAACACAAGTCATACATATAAAACTCCTAATAGAATAGACTCCCAACCTAATAATTTACTTAAGAAGAATCTATCCAAAAGCCATTAAACAAATAACACTTGTATTCCTAACCGAAGTTAACATCTTAACAGAGAAGAGGATTTGAGCATGAACAGAAAAGAAATTCTTTAACTCTTACTTACATTCATTTCTCAAACAAACAGAGTGCGTACATTGCTTCAGTTACATATTAAAAGCCACATCAGTAGCATAATACAAAAATAAAATCATGAATGCTCATGCTTGACATGCTTATAAAGCTACCAAAATGATTGAACTAACTTAGTTACAAAAGATGGAAATTCTTAGAGCCAGTCGAAGTTTGTACAAGGTTCAATATCGATATTGTATATCTGCACCTGAGGAATGGAAAGATAATGGAGTGAGCTGGGAAGCTCAGTGGCTAATACGTTTATAGCCAGCGATAAAAAGCCATGCACACACTTAAGCATATATATTTATATATTTATTTATTGAGAATTCACACACACACACACACACACACACACACACACACACACACACACACACTCACATACACACAGACACACACACACACACACACACACACATATATATAAATATGTATAGCATTTTAGCCTAAAAAAATTATATCATCCACAATTTCTTAATTTTGAGAATTCTCATAGTGAAGAATATAGCATGACACAAATCAGATCATATGTTCATCTAATAAACAAACTATAACATTCAATTATGCTCTATGTCCAATAATTTAAGATGTAATTCATAAACATAATGGATCATCAGAATCCTATAAAACAGAATGGCAAAACCGAACTTCACACTATGAATAGAATGAGTCTATTTTTCAAAGCTTATGTGCTACAAGCGGGCAGCCGAGAGAAGGCTTTAGGTCAACGTGTATGTGACGAATAGAATGGTACTCTCTTACCCACATAAGCAATTTTCAATGCTTACATATTTCATATCATATTCATATTTTCATGCTTCTTGAAGTTTTTTAGTTTGTCATCAATACAAAATGCAGTATCTTTCAAAGTAAACATAATATCAATTTCACAAGACATTTTGCCCACATTTGCAATGATTCAAGACAAGCAATTTAGCATACGTACAAGCAAATATTTTAGCTCATCATCACAACAACTATAAACATATTACCCAACCAATTACTGGTAACTCCAAGATCAAGTTTGTTCTTTCGTTTTCTCTTAATTTCGAAGTTCTTGGTTCCCTTCAAACAAATATATTTTCATTCAAACATCATATAAGAATAGAACTTCCATAAAGCTCTATTATCCCAAAAATGAGCTTAGACTTAATCTACTCTTAGTTCATCTAAGCTAGAAGAACTAAGATCTAATTAAAAGTTCATGAAAATCTAAGAACATAAATCTCTTGTCCCTCTTCTTTCTCTCTTCATTTTTTAGCACATAAATTATTTTCACTAGTTTCTTCTTCTACTAAAGCAAAAAGAAAAGATAGGGAATACCTAAAAATTTTCAGCTGAACCCTTTTTGTTTCTTTCCTTCTTCTTCTTTCTATGCTTCGGTTTATCTTTCTCTTCTACTAGTTTCTTCTATGACTTTCTCTCTTTTTCTTTCTTAGTATACATGACTCTCTTCTCTCCTTTTCTTATTAGTTTAAGACAAACTTTTGTCTTTCCAAGCTTACCCTTCCATATTTAATCTAATGCCTTTTAACCCCTTAACTTAATTCTAACTCTTCCTTTTAATCCATACAACCACACGTAATTAATTATATAGCTAATTAAACTCCAAAAATTACTAATTCAAGAATTATAATTTATATTCATGCTTTCTAATCTAATAAAATAAATTCTAAAAAAATTTAGAGTCCAACATTTCTCCCCCCTTAAATAATTCTGTCTTTGAAATTCTTACCTTAGTCTACAAACAGGTATGGATACTTCTCCTTTATAACTTCCAAAGATTCCCATGTTGCTTCTTCTCTTGCATGGCTCTGTCATAAAACTTTAACTAGCTTCATAGTTTTTATTTCTCAAGACCTTTTCCTTTGAATCTAAATCGCTAGTGGTTGTTCTTCATAAGTCAAATCCTTCCTTAATTGAACCTCTAAAGGTTGGATTATGAGCGAAGGATCCGATATATATCTCCTTAGTATTGATACATGGAAGACATTGTGATTCTTGGATAACTCTAGTGGCAAGGCTAACTTGTAGGCGAGAGGCCGAATCTTCTCCATAATCTCATAAGGACCTATGTATCATGGACTGAGCTTACCCTTTTTACCAAATCTTAAGACTCTTTTCTATGGTGAGGCTCTAAGAAATACTTTGTCTCTAACTTCATATTCCATCTCCTTCCTATGCGCGTCTGTATAGCTCTTCATCCTATCTTAAGATGCCATGAGTCTCTTTGTAACCAATTTAATCTTGTTGACTGTAGTTTGCACCAACTCAGGCCCTATAAGTCTTCTTTCACCTTCCTCGTCCCAACAAATAAGAGTTCTACACTTCCTACCGTATAAAGCTTCATAAGGTGCCATTTGAATTCCTGAGTGGTAGGAATTATTATAAGAAAAACCAATCAAAGGTAGATGTTCATCCTATGAGCCTTTGAAGTCCATAACACAAGCTCTTAATATTGCCTCCAATTTCCTTATTGTTCTCTCTGATTGGCCATCAGTTTGCGAATGGAAAGCTATACTAAAATGTAATTTAGTTCCCAAAGCCTCTTGCAAAATTTCCCAAAATTTGGATGTGAATCTGGGATCTCTATCTAAGACTATAGAACTTGGAATCCCATGAATTTTGATTATTTCATCGATGTATTATTAGCCAAGGCATTCAAAGAATCTATCTGTCTAATTGGAAAGAAATGTGCTGACGTGTTTAGCCTATCAATAATCGCCCATATTGCGTTATACTTCCTGCCGGTCCTTGGTAATCTCATTAAGAAATCCATTGTAATCTTCTCCCACTTCCATTTAGGAATAGACAAAGGCTTAAGCTTACCAGTAAGCATTTGATGTTTTGCTTTAACTGGTTGACATATTAAGCATTTTCTAGCATACTCTGAAACATCTTTCTTCGTTCCTCTCCACCAAAAGTGTTCTTTTAAATCTCTCTACATTTTGGTACTCCCCAGATGCATTGCATATGGAGCATTATATGCTTATCAAGAATTTTGTCCTTTAACTCTTGCATATCTGCAATATATAATCTATTGCCTACCACCATCAATCCATCTCCTCTTATTCCTATTTCAAAGGGCTTACCGCTTTTAATTTCCTTTTTGAGCTTGCCCAAATACTCATCTTGTTCCTGCAAGTCCTTAATTGTTGGATCCTGCTTTTACGATTTTTATATTTTTAATTCCTTTTAATTATGTTATTAGATTATCAAGCATGGAAATAAATTAGAATTTATGAAGTAGAAATTTTTGGAGTTTAATATGGTATATTATGGATTTTGCTAAGGTGGTATAAAGTAAAGGAAGGAGTTAGTAGGAATTTCATAAATATGGAATGGCAAAGATTGGAAATTTAAAAAGTTGTCTTAAGATAATAAGACAAAAGAAGAGAAGAGTCATTAGTGTTAAGGAAGAAAAGAAGTGGAAAAATCATAGAAGAACCTCGAAGGAGAGAAGGAGATACCGAAGCAAGAAGAAAGAAAAAAAAAGGAAAGAAGAGGAAGGAAAAGCTAAGGTGAGTTCTTTATCTAGTTTTCTTGTTTTGATCGATTAAAAAAGTAAAAAAAGTAGGTTTTATGTGAAGAAAATGAAGAAAGAAGTGGAGAAACTAGGTTTTATATGATGAAGGTGAAGAAGAAGAAAGAAAGCAAGAAGAAGAATAAAAAGATGATGTTTTCTTTAGATCTGCATAGATCTTAGTTTTCTAGCTAGATAGAATCAAGAAATACATCAAGCTAGAGTTATTTATGGATAGCATGTAGTTTCATGCATATGTGTTGATGAAATGAAATATGTTTATCTTAGGTAACCAAGAATACTGACCACAAGAGCAAGGAGAAGACCAAGCTTGATTTTTGGAAAAATATCAAGTTAAATAGGTGGGTTATATATTTATGGTTTTGTGATGATGAACGGATATTTATGTGTATGTATGATAAATATGGTTGTTTTATTCTCTGTGAATGTATATCATGTTGCTTTATAAGGATTTTGTTACTTGTATGGATGCAAAACAGAGAACTTTAAGAACTATGGAAGCATGAACATATTCAGATATGCATGAACTATGCAAAACTCTGTGATGTGGGCGAGAGAGAATCTGTTTCGTCTGTCACGTGCACATTGACCTATAGCCTTCTCCCAGATGCCCACTTATGGCCACGACGTCCTGAGAAATCAGACTCATTTCATTTCACGGTGTAAACTTCTGTTTCGTCTTTTCGTTCCACGGAACTCTCGAGCTATTGTGTGTGCATTACATTTCTGAACATGGTATTAATGCATTTGAATGCTATGATTGACTAAAATTTTCAGCCCATCTGTTTTGTGATTATGTGCTATGTTATGGATGATAATTGTGTAGTGTATGGTTCATTATTACTAGCTATAAATGTATTAGCCACTGAGCTATATAGCTCAACCCCCTTTCCTTCCCTCCTCAGGTGCAAACCAAGACGATAGTGACCCCTACAAGGCATCGAAATCTCCTCATTAGTTAAAGACATTTGGACTAACTCAGTCTTGTAATAGCACATTTGGCATGTCAGCATGGAACATTTTGTATTTTGAATTAAGTTGATGTGTAATATGGTTTGTAATAACTCTGACAATATTTTCGAAATGAATATAATGAAATTACATTCAGTGGTATGATTATATTATATTAAAAGTTTGGATAATGAGATGTGTATGTGCATGCTGTGCTTGACAAATTTGCCAATTGGATTTAGTCTTAGAATAGTATGTAAGAGTAGGAAAGATTGCATGAGAAAAACACAGACGAAAGGAATAGTCTGTGATGACGTCACCACACAGAAGAAAGGAAAAATATAAAGGAGGAGTATTGTTTGTTCTAACGTCAGAACACAGAGGCAAGAAGGAATAGAAAGGAGGAGTATCTTCTATGCTGACGTCAGAATACAGAAGCAAAGGAAAATATGAAGGAGAAGTATCGTCTGTGCTGACGTCAGAACACAAACGAAAGGATGAACTAAGAGAAAAAAGAACGTCTGTGAGGACGTAAGAACACAGAGGATAGACCACATACGATAAGGGGTCAACACAGAAGATAAAAGTCAACCATAGAGGATAGATTATAGGCCAAGAATAAGAAGAAGGAGTTAAGAGGTTATGTTGGTTGAAGGATTCGTCTGTGTTACTGTTCACAGACTTAGTCTATGTTACTGTTCACAGACTTCGTCTGTGGTACTGTTCACAGACGAATGCAATCGTCTGTGTTACTGTTCATAGACGAATGAGTTCATCTATGTCACTGTTCTTACTCTTCGTTTGTGTTACTGTTCACAGATGAATGAACTTCGTCTAGGATATTATTCATAAAATCCTTCTGTGTTTTGCCTCTTCTATATTTACCCATACGTATCTTCTATCTCATTGTTGACCCTACAGACGATAGAGTCGGATTCGACTGTGTTTATGGAAGTTGTATATTTTGGAATCCTTTTTCGAACCATATAAAGAACACCTTGATCCGATTCCTCTAGAGAAAGTTATGGTAATTGGAAAACATCGTCTGTGTCACAGACTTTGTATGTGTTATTACTCGCGCTATCATTTGGGTTACTATACACAATTATTTTCTATCCCATTTTTGACCCTCTAGAAGATATATTTGACCTTCAAGGTCTTCATGAAAGTTATAGTTCTTGAAATCTTCTTTCAAACTAGCTAAAGATACCTTGATTTGGATGTCTATAGAAAAAGTTATGTCAATAATCCTGAAGCACGTATATGTAAAGTGGGGACTCCCTAACGTTGTTCTTGAGGTTCTTCAGGTTGAAATGAATAAATGGATGGTCGACGAGTGGAGTTGAATTAAGAAGGAGAGTTGTTGAAGGCAAGTATGAGTGATGAATATTCAAAATAGGCATGCAACAATGGTGTCACCGGAGAAGAGAAGATAAAACGATAATGGTTAAGGTGTTCGCTTTAAGAGATAAATTCACGTATTAGTTTATGCTGCATGCAAGTTGGACTTCGGAAACGAGGTCTAACACTGTTGATATCAGAGCAAGAACGAGTTAGACTCCAGAGACGGGGTTCAATAGGAGCAGTGGTTCAAGTAGACCTAAACCAATGAGAACTATTTCTCTTCAAGTCTCAACTGAGGGAGACAGCAGAAAAAGGGAGGGGATTAAGCCATCTTTTCCAAAATGTGATCATTGCAGTAAATTCCATAAAGGGAAGTGTTATCAACTGACTAGAGCTTGATTTAATTGTGGAGAGAAAGGACAAATGGCCAGAGAGTGTCCACAGTATGCTAGACAGGAGAGAACTCAGGTACAAGATTCAAAGAGGGTTGAGATCGTGGAAGTTAAGTCTACAACTGAAGTAGGAAATTCTAGTAGAGCCAAGAAAGTAAATCCTCCAGGAAGACCGAGAGGACAAGCACCAACTAGAGTATTCACAATGACAAAGGAGGAAGTATAAGCAGCTCCGAAGGTTGTTACTAATATGGTTAAATTATTTCATGATGAAATTATTGTTTTGATTGATCCAGGGTCTACCCAGTCTTTTACTTCTAGAAGTATGATTTTGCATGATAGAAATTTGAGTCTACTTGATAGTCCTTTAATGGTTAGCACCCCGATTCACTAGTATTTTATTATTAATCATGTTTATCGAGGGTGTGAAATATGTATTGGTGAGGTAAAATTAGTGGTGGATTTAATGCCATTGGAGATGAAGGGATTGGATGTGATTTTGGGCATAGAAATTTTAGAAAAATATAATGCCAATTTGAATTGTAAACAGAAGACGGTAGAGTTTGTACTAGATAAAGGTGAAAGGGTGATGTTTGTGAAAAACAGGAAGACAAGCCCACCTGAACTTATTCCATCACTGACAGTAGAGAAAATGATGAAGAAAAGGAAAGAAACATTCTTGGCATATGTGTTAGACACAAAGGTGGATGAAGAGAAATTAAAAAATATTCCTGTGGTTAGGGAATTTCCAGGTGTTTTTCTAGAAGAACTATCAGGATTACCACCACCTACAGAAATCGAGTTCACCATAGAGCTTTTTCCAAGCACGACATCTATATCAATTCCACCCTATAGGATGGCTCCAGTAGAATTGAAGGAGCATAAAGAGCTGTTAGAAGAGCTGTTGGAGAAAGGTTTTATTAGGCCCAGCTCTTCACCTTAGAGAGCTCCAATTCTTTTTGTGAAAAAGAAAGATGGATCCTTGAGGATGTGTATGGATTACAGGAACCTTAATAATGTCACTATCAAGAATAGATACCCCTTTCCACGCATAGATGATCTATTTGATCAACTATAAGGAGCAAAAGCCTTCTCTACGATATAATTGAAATCAGATTACCATCAATTGCGAATAAAAGAGTTTGATGTGGCAAAGACTGCTTTCAAAACACGTTATGGGCATTTTGAGTTTTTAGTTATGCCCTTTGGGTTAACCAATGCCCCTGCAGCCTTGATGGACCTCATGAATAGAATCTTCAAGCCTTTCCTAGACCAATTTATCATAGTCTTTATTGATGATATATTGGTTTATTCCAAAAGCAATAAGTAGCATGAAGAGCATTTAAGGATTGCCTTAAAGATATTGACAGAGAAAGAGTTGTAAGCTAAATTTGATAAATGTGAGTTTTGGCTAAAGGAAGTGGTGTTTCCTGGACACGTGATTTCGAAAAAAGGAGTACATGTGGATCCAAGAAAAAAAAGTAGTAATTAAATAGGAAGCACCCAAGAATGTGGCAGAACTGAGGAGTTTCTTAGGATTGACTGGTTATTACAAACGATTTATAGAAGGCTTTTCTATGATAGAAACTCCACTCACCAAATTGACGAGGAAGAGTCAGAAATTTGTGTGGACGGAAGAATGTCAATGAAGCTTCGAGGAATTGAAGAAGAAGCTTACAACTGCACCAATTTTGACTTTGCCTTCTGGCAGTGATAGATATACAGTGTATAGTGATGCTTCGAGGAAAGGATTAGGGTGTGTGTTGATGCAAGGAGATTAAGTAATTGCCTATGCCTTCAACAAATTAAAGCCTTAAGAAATGAATTATCCTACGCCTGACTTGGAATTAGCTATTATATTCTTCGCATTGAAAAAATAGAGACATTATTTATAAGGAGTCACCACTAAGGTATTTACAGACCACAAGAGTCTTAAATATTTGATTAGTCCAAAAGAGTTGAATTTGAGGCAAAGGAGATAGTTAGAATTATTGAAGGAATATGACTTGATGATAAACTACCATTTAGGGAAAGCCAATGTAGTAGCGGATGTGCTGAATAAGAAGTCTACTATGGCACATGTGAAGACGATATATCTTCCTTTGTTAAAGGAACTAGCCAAATTGAAGGTGACATTGAGGCAAGCCGAATTTGGTAGTATATTGGCTAATTTTAGAGTAAAGCTAGTATTGAATGAGAAAATTAAGGAATTGCAGGAACAATATAAATACTTGAGGAAGATCAGAGAAGAAATTAAAAATGGTAAGTCTTCAGAAATAGAAGTGAGAGAAGATGGATTGATGGTGATAAGCAATAGATTACGTATTTCGGATATGCAAGAGTTGAAGGATGAAATCCTTGATGAGGCATACAATGCTCTGCATGCAATGCACCCAGGGAGTACCAGAATGTGTAGAGATTTAAAGGAACACTTCTGGTAGAGAGGAATGAAGAAGGATGTTGAAGAGTATGTTGGAAAATGTTTGGTGTGTCAATAAGTTAAAGCAGAACATCAAGCACCCGCCGGTAAGCTTAAGCCTTTGTCTATTCCTGAATAGAAATAGGAAAAGGTTATAATGGATTTCTTAATAAGATTACCAAAGACAAACGGGAAGAATGAGGCAGTATGCGTGATTGTCGATAGGCTGACCAAGTCAGCGCATTTCTTGCCTATTAGATAGACGGATTCTTTGAATGCCTTGGCTAAGAAATACATAGATGAAACAATCATAATTCATGAGATTCCAAGTTACTAGTCTCCAATAGAGATTCTAGATTCACCTCAGGATTTTGGGAAATTTTGTAAGAGGCTCTAGGAACCAAATTGCATTTTAGTATAGCCTTTCATCCACAGACAGATGATCAATCTGAGAGGACGATAAGGACATTGGAGGTAATGTTAAGAGCTTATGTTATAGACTTCAAAGGTTTATGGGATGAACATTTACCCTTGATTGAATTTGCTTATAATAATTCCTATCACTCAGGAATTCAAATGGCACCTTATGTAGTTTTGTACGGTAGAAGGTGTAGAACTCCTTTTTGTCAGGAAGAAGAAGGTGAAAGAAAATTAATAGGACCTGAGTTGCTGCAAGCTATAATTGACAAGATTAAATTAGTGAAATAGAGATTCAAAGCAGCTCAAGACAGGATGAAGAGCTATACAGATGCACATAAGAAGGAGATGGAATATGAAGTGGGAGATAAAGTGTTTCTTTGAGCTTCTCCATGGAAAGGAGTTTTAAGATTTAGTAAAAAGGGCAAACTCAGTCCAAGATACACAGGTCCTTATGAAATCATTGAGAAGATTGGGCCTCTTGCCTACAAGTTAACCTTACTGTCAGAGTTGTCTAACATTCATAATGTCTTCCATGTATCAATGCAGAGGAGATATAGATTAGATCCTTCACATATAGTCCAACCTTCAGAAGTTCAATTAAGGGAGGATTTGACTTATGAAGAACAACCGATAGCGATTCTAGATTCAAAGGAAAAGGTCTTGAGGAATAAGACTGTGAAGCTGGTAAAAGTTTTATGGAAGAATCATCCTTGGAAGCTATGAAGGAGAAGTATCTACACCTATTTGTGGACTCAGATAAGAATTTTGAGGACGAAATCATTTAAGGGGGAGAAATGTTGGACCCTGAATTTTCTTACAATTTATTTTATTAAATTAGCAAGCATGAATATAAGTAGAATTAATGGATTAAAAATTTTTAGAGTTTAAATTGGTCTATTTTTATTTTCGTGAGGTAGCATAGATAAAAAGGAAGAATTAGAATGAAGATAAGGAGATATAAGGTATTAGATCGGAATAAGGAAGGGTAAGATTGGAAGGTTAAATTTTTGTCTTAAACTAATAAGACAAGAAGAGAAGAGAGTCGAGTGTGTTAAGAAAGAAAAATAAAGAGAGTCGTGAAAGAAACTAAAAGAAGAGAAGGAGAAACCTAAGCATAGAAAGAAAAAGAAGAAGGAAAGAAAAGAGCAAGGAGAAAGAAGAGGAAGAAGACTATCAGCTGAGTTTTCTTTTTAGGAAAATCTTATTATTCTCTTTGTTTTAATAGAAGAAGGAAGTATAGAAGATAGGTTATGTGCTAAAAATGAAGAGAAAAGTGGAGAACCGAAATTCTTTTCCTTAGATTTTTATGAATCTTAACTAGATCTTAGTTGTTCTAGTTAGATAAACCAAGAATAGATCAAGTTTAAGAACATTCATGAATATTTAAGCTTATAGAAGCTTTATTCATGTATGATGATTAAATGAAAATATGTTTGTTCTTTGGGAACCAAGATTATCGAAGGTGAGAACAAGAGGAAAGAAAAACTTGATCTTGGAAATATCAAGTAAATAGGTGGGTAATATGTTTATAGTTTCTGTGATAATGAGCTGAAAATTATTTGTTTGTATGTGTACTTAAATGCTTGCTTTTACTCATTGTGAATGTGGGAAAAATGTCTTTTGAATTTGTTATCATGTTTACTTTGAAAGAAACTGTAATTTAGTATTAATGTAAAGCAGAAAATTTAAGAGGCATGAAAATATGAATATGTTATAAAATATGTATGCATCTGAAACTTTGCTTATATGGGCAAGAGAAATACCATTTTATTCATCACGTGCACGTCAACTTAAAGCCTTCTCCTAGCTGCCAGCTTGTTACTTATGAGCCCCGAAAAATGGACTCATTTTGTTCATAGTGTATACTTCGGTTTTGCCATTTCGTTCTATGGGATTCTCTCGAGCTATTATGTTTGTGCATTGCATCTTGAATTGTTGAGCATAAAGCATAATTGAGTTTTATGATCGGATTTGTAAGATGAAGTATCCATATGTATGTAAAATTTTCAATTTTAGAATGTGAATGTTGTGATTTGTTAAAATTAAAATAATTCTATATAT
>JANZXR010352957.1:0-21940 GCA_027575705.1 Erythroxylum echinodendron
GGATTTTGATTTTGAAAATCTTGTAATTTACAATTACTGGTTTTATGATTAAATGTATGTGATGCCATGTGGAGTTTGTAGAGATTGCACGTAACGCTCCGTTATCTTAGGTTATGTGTCGGAATGACCTACGGGCATCCCGGTACATACTCTAAGGTAATGGGGTGTTACAGAAAGCTTGTGAATCACTGAAGAAATCTTAGGAGGAGCTATCATTGTATCCAGATGACCTATAAGGAAAATTAACAAACAAATAAATTTAAAGAAATACATGGAAGTAGAATAGATCCTTAACTCATAATTGAAACAAAAATTAAGGAATATATGACTAAAGTAAGGAGATAAAAGTTGGGAATAATTTTTCAATATAATTTAGAGCATAAGGAACTCTAATAGAATCATCCAATTAAAGGATGAAGCTGACAATATAATCCAATATGAGAAGATTTGGAAGCAAATGGTTATTACGAACTTTAAAAGAATCTAAGTCACCTTGACAATAGTAAATTCACTTCCTAAAGAGCTGATAACTTCTAACAAAGACTCTATACTACCTTGGTAGCATGAATCCTTGATTAAGGACGTCTCTAGTGAGGAAATCAAAGCCAAATTCTTCTCCTTCAACTCAAATAAAGCCCCAAGCCTAGATGGTTTTAATGTCATGTTTTACCAAACAACATGGGAAGATATTGGCTAAATTATGACTAAGGTTGTGAACAAATTCTTTAAACAAAGAGGGCTACTGAAAAAAATGAACAAAACCAACATATGCTTATTGATTATGGGCCTATTGCTTATTGTAATGTAATATACAAGGTCATTTATAAAATCTTATCCATTAAGATTAAACTACTCTTAGTAACCTCATTAATCTAAGGAAAGATGTTATTGTCAAGGATAGATGTATTAGTGATAATATTCTCCTTACTCTAGAGGTATCTAAATGATACAACTGCAACAAACACATACAACGTTATAGAGTAAAGATTGATTTTACAAAAACTTTTGATACAGTTAGTTAGAGCTTCATAATTAATGTACTGGCATATATGGAATACTTTAATAAATTTTTACAATGGATCAAATCTCACCTTACTGTAGTCTTATTTACAATTCTAATTAATGGAGAACCAACTTAGTTATTTAAAAATATTCAAAGACTTATACTAGGTGATCCACTATCAACTTTTCTCTTTACAATTTCTATAGACATAGTATGATTATTTTGCTTAATATCAAAAGAGAACCGAGGTCTAAGTTTCATTATAGATGCAATAAGCTTAAAATTTCCTAGTTATCTTATGTTGATGACTTACTCATGCTATGTGGTGCATGTCTAATTTCTTTAGGCACACTAATCCACTCTCTAGAGGATTTTGGGAGCATCTCAAGACTAACCTTTAACCTAGGGAAAAAATTAATATTACTTATCTATAGGCTCTTATAGTAGGGTGGAACGATATACCAACTAAAAGGGATTAAAGCTCTAGTTTATGCTTTTTAAATACCTAGGTGTCGTTATCTCTATAAGGATGTTAGAAAGCATGTTCATGTATATATTTTTCGTATGCTTTACATTTCCGTGTTTAGGGTTTCGATAATGTCAACCATACAAGAGTTCAAGGACCAAAAGGAAATTTGTTCAAGACAAGATTAGATAAATTCAAAACTTCAAGGACCAAAAGAAGACTAAATATATTTAATATAGTTATTAGGATATTTGTGTAAGTATGACAAAAATTTAAGTCTCACATAAAAGTCAAAATCATTATCTTTTTTCTATGCATTAAAATGAAATTATTATATTTAAATAAGTTTTGATACATTCAAAGATATTATATGGTTTTATTTTTCAAAATATATAAAGTAAAGTTTTTGTAAAATATCTTTAAAGTATTTAATTTTTTTAAAAAAATTAATAATATCCATAAATATTATTTTTAGATTTTAATTTATTTTGGAAAGATTTTTCTAAGTTTTGAATTTTATGGAAGGTGTTTAATTCATTTTTAAAAGATATGGAAAGATATTTATATTTGTTTGAAAATTAAGGAAATACTTTTGAATGAATTAAATGATTTGTTTATTCACTTCCATTGAAAAACAATTTGTTTTCTACTATTGATATTCGAATACAAGCTTCTGGAACTCAAGCTCTTCATACCTTGCTGAGGCATACGGCTATATCCTTTTTAAACACTATAAATGGCCATTCATATGCATCTTTTGAACAACTCAATGCACCCAATTGCTTCTATTCACTCATAAGCCTTGATTTTAATATTCTCAAGCTTTATGCATCATTTTTCTTATACCGAAACTCTATTTCTTTTGTGAGAGAAGTAATATGTGTCATACCTAGAGCTTTCAATATTTGTATTTTGTATTCTCTTTGAGAGTAAATTGTATCTAAAGAGTTAGTAACTCTTTGTGAGGGTGTGGTATCTCTCATATTTGTAATATCCTTGTGTGGGGCATCGTAAGGTGGAAGAAATTCTGCAAAGGCGATTGAAGGTGTTGTAAAGAGTTTCTTCAAACACTCTTTCAGATTGAAGTTAATGGAATACTCAAGTTGGAGACTTAGGGACTAGAGTAGGTTCTTTGGAAACTGAACCAGTATATAATATCGTTGTGTTTGTTCTCTTTTTCTCTATTTTTTCTTCGCATTATTTATTTCATCTTTCAAAATAAGGTGTTATTGTTGAAAATTGTAATTTTTAATATTAACTTGATTCACCCCCCTCTCAAGTTCTGCACTTTAATTAATAATTAGTATCAGAGACTAGAACTCTAAAGGACTTAATCGTTTGAGTGTTTAAGATCTTGTAGGAAGGATGGATTCCATAATCAATCAAGGACATTCCACAACTCGACCTCCCATGTTCGATGGAACAAACTATTCCTATTGAAAGGAGAGGATGGGGATCTTTGTGTAAGCCATCGATTTCCATTTGTGGCTTGTAATAAAGAACGACATACCAGTCATTGATAAAGTCAAAGAGGACTATGATGAGAATGATATCGGTATCATTGAAATTAATGCTAAAGCAATTAATCTTTTATATTGTGCTATGAACACAGATGACTACCGTAAAATCTCACGATGCAAGACTGAACATGAGATGTGGAAGAAACTTCAAATCATATATGAAGGAACTTCTCAAGTAAGGGAAGCCAAAATTGATAGATTAATACAAGATTACGAATTGTTTTCCATGTAGGAAAATGAAAAAGTTGAAGACATGTTTGAAAGATTTTCAAACATTGTTAACAACTTGGACGCACTCGGAAAGAACTACACAGATAAGGAACTCACGAGGAAGATTCTACAAAGTTTGACTAAACCATGGGAATCCAAAATAAATGCCATCCAAGAAAGGCGAGAGTTTGACTCAATGACATACAACGGGTTAAGAGGTAATTTAATAACTTATGAAACTAATCATTTGAATAAAGTTGATGATGACAGAAAAAAACAGAGCTTCGCTCTTAAGGTATCAATATGGAGACAAGAGGAGGAATCTTGTTTGAATGAGGATGATGATAATGAGTTGAGCCTTATGAGCAAAAGGTTCAACAAATTTATGAAAAAGAAGCAATTCCACAAAAACATCAAAAAGAGCAAACCGCCAAAGTGCTATGGATGTGGAGAGGTTGGACACATCAAAACATATTGTCCCAAACAAAAAGGGGACAAATAGGAAAAGAATGAAAAAGAGGTAAAGCCTAAGAAAAAGCCTCAATAAGCATATATATCTTGGGAAAATGAGGATCCAACCATTAAAACCTCTGACAAAGAGGAAGCTAACCTTTTCCTTATAGAATTGGAGGACGAGGTAAGTACTCCTAACCCTTGCAATTCTTATTCTTGTGATGAGTTACAAGAAGCATTTGAGAAATTATTTGATAAATATATCACGAAATTCATGGACTTTGAATCATTAAGAGATAAGGCATTTATTTTGCAAAATGAAAAAGATGAACTGATTTTAGAAAACAAATCTCTCAAATAAGAGAATATAACTCTTGGTAAAGCTAACATGGTTATGCAGTACACTATATGTGAAACCTATAAGAAAGAGGCACAAGACCTCAAGGAAAAAATGGCAAAATTTACTAAAGCTAGTGTCACCCTAACTGAAATGACGAAACTGAAAGGTACCACAGGTGAAGGGATTGGTTTTGATGCAAAGAATTTAAATAAAATGATTTCCAAAGATCATGCACCTAACCATAATCATACAATGCATGCTCATGCACCACAATCTAGGAATATGAATGTCAAGCACGCCAGCACCTCACATGCTCACACACCAGCTAAAAGGAATTATCATGCATACCAATACACAAAGGTTAGATCCCCTAAGGTTTATCATAAACTGAGACATATGCATAACCCACATGTCATATGCCATTATTGCAGTAAAGTAGGACATGTAGCTCCTGCATGCTATGATAGGAATAGGCATTGAGCTTTAATGTTTTCTTAATATGTGCCATATACTTATAATCCTAATAATGTGAGAAAGACTATCTTATATGTATCTCTGAATGCCACTAACCCAAAAGGACCCAAGAAAGTTTGGGTACCTAAAGTTCAAAATTAATCTATTTTGTAGGTGTGCTTGAAGACCACGAGTGTACTATGATACCTTGATAGTGGATGCTCCAAGAACATGACCAAGGATGTTTCAAAATTCATCTCTATGAAAGAAAAGATCAGAAATGTTGTATTTGGTGACAACAACAAAGGGAAGATCATCGGCATCGAAAAAGTCGGTAAATATCAGAAAAGTCGGTAAATGTGACTTTTCCTCCATAGATAATATGTTGTTGGTCAATGGTTTAAAACATAATTTTCTTAGTATTAGCCAACTTTGTAATAAAGGAAATAGGGATTGTAGAAAGATTGCATGATAAGGAGATTATTTTAAAAGGGAATAGAGTTGATAATGTCTATATGATAGATTTAGCTCAAACCCGATCTTATATAGTAAAATGCTTAATGAGTAAAGAAAAAGAATCTTGGTTATGGAATAGGAGAAGTTCCCATGCTAATTTTGATCACCTAAAGAAATTAGTTACAAATGATTTGGTTGTTGGTTTTCCAAAAACTGAATTTTGAAAAAGATATTTGTGATGCTTGCCAAAAGAGTAAACAAGTAAAGGCTTCTTTCAAATTAAAAAATATTGTTTCAACTTCTCAACCTTTACAACTTTTACATTTGGATCTTTTAGGTCCCTTTAAGCCAAAAAGATTTGGAGATAACTTATATGCCTTAGTCATTGTTGATGACTACTCTAAGTATACTTGGACCTATTTTATGGCTCACAAAAGTGAAACTTTTCAAATTTTTAAAAGGTTTGTAAAACGTATTCAAAATGAAAAGAATTTGAATGTTGTTTCAATTATAAGTGATCATGGGGGAGAATTTGTAAATGAAAGCTTTTATGAATTTTGTGGCAAACTCAGAATTGAACATAACTTCTCCTGTCCTAGAACACTACAACAAAATGGTGTAGTTGTAAGGAAAAATCTATCTCTTGAAGAGATGGCGAGAATTATGCTAAATGAGGCAATGATATCCAAATATTTTTGGGCAAATGCTATTAGTATTGGTTGCTACATTATGAATAGGGTTATAATAAGACCCATTTTAAAGAAAACCCCTATGAGCTTTTTAAAGGTAGAAAAATAAATATTTCATACTTTCGCTTTTTTGGTTGCAAATGTTTTGTTTTGAACAATGGAAAAGATAGCTTAGGTAAATTTGATACCAAATCTGAAGAAGGTATATTTCTTGGTTATTCATTAAGAAGCAAAGCATATAGAGTCTATAATAGGAGAACCATATGCATTGAAGAGTCCATTCATGTTACTTTTGTGGAGACTAACCATTGCCAAGTAAGAGTGGAAGATTTGATCACCTTGTACGTTGCCTTAAAAAGGTCGTACTAAATGGTGATAAAGAGGAAAAGGAACCTAAACAAACTGAAGACAAATTCCTAAGGAAGATGAAGTTAAAGAGGAACAACAAGAAGCAAATGAACTTCCAAAGGAATGGAGAACTTCAAAAGCTCATCCAATCGACAATGTAATAGGTGATATCTCCAAAGAGGTAACTACTCGTAACTCTTTGAATAATTCTATGTACCATATGGCTTTTGTATCCTAAATTGAACCCATGTCTATTGATGAAGCTATATTCGATGAACATTGGCTAATTGCTATGCAAGATGAGCTTAATCAATTTAAACCTAATGATTTTTGGACCTTAGTTCCAAGACCAAGTGAGCACACGATTATTGGCACTAAATGGGTGTTTAGGAATAAATTAGATGAAAATGGTATTATAACTAGCAATAAGGTTAGACTCGTAGCTAACGGTTATAATCAACAAGAAGGTATAGATTTTGATGAAACCTATGCACCTGTAGCTAGACTAGAAGCTATTAGGTTATTGCTTGCATATATATCTATCATGGATTTTAAGTTGTTTCAAATGGATGTTAAAAGTGCATTTTTGAACGGTTTTATTTAAGAGGAAGTTTATGTCAAACAACCTCCGGGTTTTGAGGATTTTGAAAATCCCAACCATGTTTTTAAGCTTAAGAAAGCACTCTACGGTCTTAAATAAGCTCCAAGAGCTTGATATTAAAGGCTAAGCAAATTCCTTATGGCAAATGGCTTTAGTAAAGGAAAATTCGATACAACTTTTTTTCATGAAAACTCATAAGCATGATGTCTTATTAGTACAAATTTATGTAGATGTTATTATATTTGGTATTACTAACAACTCTTTGTATAAGGATTTTGCTAACACTATGACTAGGGAATTTGAAATGTTAATGATGGGAGAATTAAAATTCTTTCTTGGCCTTAAAATCCAAGAATTCAAGGAGGGGACGTTCATTTGTCAAGCCAAATACTGTAAATAACATCTTAAGAAGTTCGATATAAGCGACGTCAAAGCAATGGCTACCTCAATGAGCACCTCCTGCTACCTTGACAAAGATGAGAAAGGTAAGGATTTTGATGTCAAATGATACCGATGTATAATTGGCTCACTCCTTTATTTAACCGTAAGTAGACCTGACATAATGTTTAGTATTTGCATGTGTGCTTCATTCTAAGCTTATCCCAAGGAATCACATTTGACCGCTGTCAAACTTATCCTAAGGTACCTTATTGGGACACCCTCTATTGGGCTATGGCATCCAAAAGGTTCCATGTGCATCCTTATTGGTTATTCCGATTTTGATTTTGCGGGCTGCAAAATGGATCGCAAAAGCACAAGTGGAACTTGCCACCTCTTTGGTTGCTCACTTACTTCATGGCATAGTAAGAAACAAGTTAGTATTGCTTTGTCCACCGCCGAAGAAGCCTAATATATGGCTTCCGGTTGTTGTTGTGCCCAAATATTGTGGATGAAACAACAATTACTGGATTTTGGCCTTAAACTTGATCACATTCCTATAAAGTGTGACAACACAAGTGCCATTTGCTTGACGAAGAACCCTGTTCTTCATTCAAGAACAAAGAACATTCAGATTAGGCATCATTTCATTAGAGACCATGTCCAAAAGGTGATGTATCTATTAAGTTCATTGAAACTTAAAGCCAGTTGGCCGGTATTTTCACAAAGCCATTGGAAAGGGAAAGTTTTTTGCGCATTATTAGAAATGCATTCGGAATTATTATCTTATCATAAATGTTTTACATGCATTTTTTTATACTGACTTGAGCGTCGGAGGCTCCTCTAATGTTTTCTTGTAGGTACTTCATATGTGCAAATGCAAAAATAAGATATTTGAATATGCAACGAATTTCAGCACACCCTCTTTAACGATTTCTAGGTACTTTATACGTGCAAATGCAAAATAAGATATTCGAATATACAACGAATTTTAGCCTACCTTCTTTAATGATTTCTAGGTTTTCATTCTCCTTCTCAATTTTATTATTATTTTTTCAGCCTTCATATTCTTTTTCTCTAGAAATTCAAAATCTCATTGCATTGGATGTTATTATTAATTGGATATTATTTTAGATAATCTTATTGAATTTTCTATGAAATCATGTTCATTATCTGTATTTTGTTCTCTCCTTTTGTACCCATTTGTTTGATAATGCCAAAAGGGGGAAGATATAGCTTTTGTTAAGATAAATTACTTGCTTATATGGTATAAATAGTTATGCTTAATGCTTATTACAATGATGAATGCTTGTTATTCTAACCTTTCTTAAATCTTGCATCAAGTAAGGGGCAATGCATAGTTTTAGGGGGAGGGTTTTCACAATCGTTTTTCATATATATGTTTTTTAATAAACCATTTTTTTCACAAATGTTTTTCATTATCAAAAAGGTGGAAATTGTTAGAAAGCATGTTCATATATATATATATTTCATATGGTTTACGTTTCCGTGTTTAAGGTTTTGATAATGGCAACCATACAAAAGTTCAAAGACCAAAAGAAAATTTGTTCAAGACAAGATTGGATAAATTCAAAACTTCTAGGACCAAAAGAAGACTAAATATATCTTGCCTAGGTATTAGGATATTTGTGTATGTACGACACAAATTTAAGTCTCTCACAAAAGTCAAAATCATTATTTTTTTCCATGCATTAAAATGAAATTATTATATTTAAATAAGTTTTGATACATTCAAATATATTATATGGTTTTATTTTTCAAAACATAATTTATTTTCGAAAGATTTTTCTTAATTTTTGAAATTTATGGAAGGTGTTTAATTTGTTTTTAAAAGATATGAAAAGATATTTATATTTGTTTGAAAATTAAGGAAATAATTTTAAATGAATTAAATGATTTGTTTATTCCTTTCCATTGGAAAACAATTTGTTTTCTACTGTTGATATTCGAATACAAGCTTCTGGAACTCAAGCTCTTCATACCTTGCTGAGGTATAAGGCTATATCCTTTTTAAACACTATAAATGGCCATTCATATGCATCTTTGAACAACCTAATGCACCCAATTACTTCTATTCACTCTTAAGCCTTGATTTTCATATTCTCAAGCTTTATGCATCATTTTTCTTATACCAAAACTCTATTTCTTTTGTGGGAGAAGTAATACGTGTCATACCTAAAGCTTTCAATATTTGTATTTCTATTCTCTTTGAGAGTAAATTGTATCTAAAGAGTTAGTAACTCTTTGTGAGGGTGTGGTATCTCTCATATTTGTAAATCCTTGTGTGGGGCATCGTAAGGTGGAAGAAATTCTGCAAAGGCATTTGAAGGTGTTGTAAAAAGTTTCTTCAAACACTCTTGAAAGTTTAAAGTTAGTGGAATACTCAAGTTGGAGACTTGGGGACTGGAGTAGGTTCTTTGGAAACCAAACCAGTATATATCGCTGTGTTTGTTCTCTTTTTCTCTATTTTTTCTTTGTATTATTTTGTGTTCATTTCATCTTTCAAAATAAAGTGTTATTGTTGAAAATTGTAATTTTTAATATTAACTTGATTAATCCCCCATTAAGTTCTATATTCTTGCTGATAATAAGTGGAAAATCATAGGAAGGGGAGCTAACAAATTTTAAGATTTTATCCCTAGTTACATTCCTAATTCATCTATCAAGGCCAAACTAATCTGGTATGCTAATAGTAATGGAGAATTAACCAATCCTCTTACATGAAAGCTATAAGACCTCATCATCTGTGTCTTTCTTAGTATAATATAGTCTGGAAAGGTTCCATAACACCTAAAGCTTCTTTTGTAACTTAGTTTGTAGCTAGAGGAAGGTTGATGACTAAAGATAGACTGAGGGGAAGCAAAGATCATATTTGTGTCATATGCAACACCTTACCTAAAACTACTGATCACCTGTTCTTTAAATGTAGGTTTTTTCCTACAATATGGGAAATGATACCCCACAAAATGAATTTATTTCTCCTTGAGAATGACTAAATATTTTGGTATAGGTTAAAATATGTATAAAAGGATTGGGGAAGATAGGAAATGTTTGAGTCCAATGGGAACTTGTTCTATCTATTTGATTTGGTTTGAAAGAATGTAAAGAATTTTTATAAATGTTTATACAAACAAATATGTTGTTGCAAATAGGACTTGTTGTTGAATCAAAAAGATTCTAATAGCCAACTAACTTACTAATAAACTAAGTTCTTCCAAGAAGCATAATTAGGGTAATTAAGCCTTGTTTATTTTTGATTAATTCTAGCTTTGCTATAAGGATTGGTTTCGTAACCTCATAGTTTCATAATTATTGCTCCTATAGTCTTGTAACTGCCTTAATTGCCTTTTTTCATTTTCAGTGATATTTATTTATTTATCTTCCAAAAAAAAGCTAAACTCTTAACAAAATTTTGACAAACAATTTACATACATTTCACTTAAGAATTCTATCAAACATCTTCTAGGTACTTAGTTTTCTCACTGGAACATTTCATCAAAGAGAGGATAGGCTATTTAATTTTTACATTTAGAGGCTTAGATGATTTATGTGGATAGAATAAAAACAAAAAATAAAAGTGCAACCAAATTTGGCAAGAAAACTAAAGAAAGTCTCACTTAGCATTCATTTCTGGAATATTTTTGGACACGAAATAAAATGAACTCCAATCGTGTATAAGCAAGGAATTTTTACTAATATATCACAATAGGTATTACATGAAATTAAGGTTTAGAACATGCAAAAACTAACCCTTTTTTAGCCTACAATATACTTATATATGACTACCAATTGTTTGGATAAGTTCTATAAGTTTTTCCTTTAAATATCAGAATAGTTCAAGTCATAACCTTATCGAAACTAGTTTCTATATATATTTGAAACAACATAAATGTTCCAAACAATCAAATTAACATACTTAAAAACTAACTAACTTAATTGGTAATAACCAATATGAACCAAAAATAATTGGCAAAATGTTAGGTGCTAAAATGAGCTTTAGCCACTACAACAAGGTAGCCCTTTGGCTAAGTTTTTATTAGAGATGATTTTAAAATCATAGCTAAAAGTATATGTTTGGTGACGATTTTTGAAATCATTGCTAAAGCTTTATTTTTAGTGATGTTACGTAAAATCGTTGCTAAATGGAAAGCCTTTGGCGATGTTTTTTCGAAATCATTGCAAAAGGCTTATCCTTTCGTGACAATTTAGTAATATCATCGCCAAAGGATAAACCTTTGGTGATGATTTTAATAATCATCACAAAATGTATGACGTTTGAAATCGTTGCCAAATGCTTAAGTAATAAATAAACTCTTTTATTTATAATTGTGAATTCATTAACTTTCACTTGATCATTTTGTGACTGAACATCATATTAGTAAAAATCAAATGTAATATTATTGACAATGATTCTAAGTCTAAAAATAAATTTAGCTAATAATAATTAATATTGCACATATTTGTATTTTTTCTCTTTTAAATTATATGAATTGAAAATTTTCAAATAGTTTTAACACGAAGTTTGTAATATAATGATAAATGATTCTTATAAAAACAATCAATAATGATATATCGTAAGTAATATAATATAATGATATATGGTACATAATACAAGATTTTAATTAGAACTTTAACAATTCTTACAGAAAAATAATAAATAAAAAGAAAAAAATAATGAATTTAACGCCTATTCCATCAAAGAGAAAAATATATAATTATTTCTTGTAAATTTCAAGTGACATAAGACTCGGTAGATAAGGTAAAAGAGTTCCTTATGTTTGGATTCCCAAGAAGGATCCTTATACATTCAAAGACATCAATTGAAATAGAAAAAGATCTTCCCCTAGGAGTTGGTTTATTGACAACCTATTCCATTAACTTCTTGGATTTAACTAAACTAGCAAAAGATATATTAAACGATTCCCCAGATACATTATGGAACAGTGAATTAGATTAACTAAACATACGATGTGTTTCACCTAAGGATCAAACATTATAGAACAATAACCTTAATTTCTTCAATCTCCTTTGAAAAATTAAATTGTAAAAACTAAAAAAGCTAAATCAAACAATATAAGGAATCTAAATTCGAACACTTGCATACCCGATTGAATGACTCCAACATCGTCACAACAAATAGGTATAGGTTTTGCAATTGAAGATTGTTTCATTGGGACACCGTCACCACCTCTATTTTCATCTACATTCTCTTGAAGATTCAGGAAGACTTTACACAACACATAGTATATACAATCAAACGTTCATCTGATAACTTCTTAACAAAAAATGAGATACAGATAATAAAGAAAGAAACCTAATTCAAATGAAACTGAAAACCTTGTAAAAGAAGATTGGTCATTGAAGGCAATCGGTGATTAGAATTTGGTGAGCAAATTTTTTATGCATCTATTTGTTCTTCAGCAAGGAGAATTACACCAAATACCTCCCATAGGAGCTCATTTTTGCCATCATAAACTATCTGTCATGTCAACATTTTGTGACGAATTTATGTTAATGGTTTTATTGTGAAAAGGTACTAGAAAAAAATAGTTCATATATAGAAATGTAGTTCATCTTGACATAGTTCTTCAAAGGTATCAAATCTATCAATTTTCATAGTCACACCGTCAACTGGTTACATTAGCTAAAGAGTTCTATTTTCTAACATTATGCTTCATAAATAATAGATAAGGTTGTAGGATCTTATTAAGAATCATGTCTATAATTGATCTTTTGTTAGGAATTTAAATGATTGAGAGCTTCGTGATCAGGGTAATGAATATATTCTTTATTTAACAAATAATGGCTACAATGTTGCAAGACACGAATAATAAGGTATAACTCCTTATCATAAGCTAAGTATGTAAGTTTTCCATTCTTGAATTTTTCACCAAAAAAGGATATAAGATGTCCTTCTTGGCTTAGAACAGCACCAATTCCAATGTTAGAAGTGTCACAATTTACCTCAAATACTTGATCAAAATTTGGAAGTGCTAATATAAGGGCTTCAGTCAATCAGTTCTTTAGTTCTTCAAAACTCTTTTGGATTTTTTCTGTCCATTAAAATTTATCTCTTTTGATGTAATCAATAAGTATGGAAATAATGTAGCTAAAATTCTTAATGAATCTTCTATAAAATAAGGTTTGTCTATGAAATTTCCTCACTTTGTGGATATATTTAGGAGTCAGCAAGCTATTAATGGCTTTTATCTTGCTTGGCTCTATTCGAATCTCTTCTAAAGTGATGATATACCCAAGAAAGATAACTTCATTAATTAGTAATAGGCATTTCTTAAGGTTTGCATACAACTTTTTCTCACGAAGGATCTCTAGCACTTACTAGATATGGCTTAAATGTTTTTCTTTAATTTTAATGTAAATCAAAATATTGTTAAAGTACACAACTACAACCTTTTCGAATGAAAGGATGGAGTACCTGATTTATTAAATGCACAAATGTACTAGAAGCATTAGACAATACAAAGGGCATGACAATTTATTCATATAGGCCATTTTTGGTTTTGAAGGTAGTCCTCTATTCATCTCCTAACCGTATTCTAATTTGATGATAACCATTGTAAAGATCAATTTCAGAAAAGATAAAGTACCATGAAGTTAGTCAAGCATGTCATTGAGCCTTTATCATCAATATAATGATATTATTTATAGCTTGACTACCAATACATATTCTCTAGCTACCATCCTTCTATGGCACTAAAAGCCTATCATCCAGTTTCCATATTAAGTGTTAGAATCCTAAATTTCTGAAAGTGAGAAATAGCAATGAGAGATTAGAAAATTGCATTTCATATTCATGCATAAAATTAGTCTTCACACACGTGAATTTGATTACTCGACACATTATAATAATTTATTCATGCACTCATTTGACATATCCAGGTATTAATGATTATTTTAATGTAATTATAATGTGAATTATGGATTATGTGTCTTAAAATTTTAGTGTGTATAATTGGTGATTTAGAATTTTTAGTGAAATTTGAGAATTTTGTAGAATTTTGGGTATTTATAGACTAGGAAAAAATGACAAGTGGCAGAATAATTGATAAATAGTAGTAAAAATAAGTGATGAGTGACAAAATAAATAATTGATATATGATATTGGGATTTAATGATAAATGTCTAGAAAATTGGGAGACAATTAGAGTAAAATTAGAATCAAATGGACTAGTTATTAAAAATGGGACCAAGGAAAGCCAAGAATAGGACATGTGGCAAGTGACAAGAGTCATGTCACTTGCCACACATCCATTCCACGAAAATATCTAAGTGAAAGACCATGAGATGGTCTTTCACTCGTCATTTTCATTGCTTATGCTTTTTCTTCATCTTCTTTATTTTCTTCATTCTTCTTCTCCATCATCTACGATACTCACTCTCACTGTCATCATATTGACTTTTGGTCAACTCCTTCCCTTTGTTTCTTCAAACTTCTTGTTGTTTTCTTCCTCTTTGTTACCAAAAACCTAGCTCATTCCTCTCTACAATGGTGATGATCATGTGGTTCAAGGAAAGCTAAGGTTAAGTGAGAATTTGAAGATCTTGAAGTAAGCAAGTGAGTATAAAGCATTACTCTTCTTTATTTGCTGAATGGAACATGTATTGATGATAGTTAAGAGTTAAATGATCATAAAATGAGGATGTGTACATGCTAAAATGTGGATGAGAAAAATGGATGTATAAATTTCTTGTTGATGTGTACATTGTGAGTGATATTTCATAAGTTGATGTAAAGATGAGGTTAGAATTGAAAGAGCATTAAAATGATGTAGAAAGAAGTGTAAAAAATTGTTTTGTAAATGACCGTGGTATGTTTTGCTTTTGGTTTAATGATCAAACATAGATAATGATTTTTTATGAATGATATAGAGTAGAAATGGAAGTAGGAATGAAGAGAGAAATGATGAATAATTAAACTAGAGATGATAGACTAAGCATATGAGGAGATGGATGTAACTTGGAAGAGTTAGAAAAGCTAGAAAATTGGAGAACACCTGATGGGATTCTTATGATATAAGCATCCTACAATCATGGGAATGATTAACAAAGGAAGAAAAACTTTCTGCCAACAAATCCCCAAGATCGTGGGAATGTTTAACAGGGCAAAAAGTTTTTGCCAACAAATCCCACGATCGTGGGAGTTGGTTAAACATAAAAAATGCTTCTTTTATGTGAAGTTTGACACAACAAATGGTTAGGCACTTTCATGTGATGCATTTAGGATTGAATGAAGCTTGAATTGAGCCTAGAATGATGCTTGAATAAGTGATTAAATGAGTGATATGCTTAGGATGATGAATGAGGATATAAATTAAGAATGAATTATTGAACAATAGGTGTTCAAATCTGGAAAATTAGAGATGTTATGAGAATGAAAGTGAACCTACGATGGATAAGTTGATTCAATTAAGATGAGTGACGAGTATTGACTAAAGATGAATGATAAATTAGATATTACGTGATCTTAAAATGCTATTGAATGATGAACTTAGAATGATCATGTGCGAATGAAGATGTTCATATGATTGTAGTTGTGATTCAAAGGAGTTGAGTAATATGCATTAAGTAAAGGTGAATGAGAATCAGATATTATAAGCGCATATAATGTTAGAAAAGAAATGACGAGAAATTGATTTATAATATTAGAATAACAAAGTGTTCATGAGCTGTAAACCAAAGAATAACCTAGACACATACAAAGGATAAGGTTTGAATGATAAATAGGCGTGATTAAGGAAACATACCAAGAATAGTCAAGCATTATACATTACACAAATACATATATGTATAACTGAATGTTTATGTGATTGTGCAATTAATAATGTGTATGCAATGTGTATTGCATGAAGTTCATATACAGGATAGAACATCAGCATGCAAACATTTCTGGATGATGAAAGCTAATGCTAATCTAGAGCATAATGTAAGTCTACCTAGTTGGTCTCACTTTCATTGTTTGTTTTGTTTTAAATTCCTGTATTAAGTTACTACTGAATGTGAATATGATTGAGACAGTTTGGAAATTAAATGTCTGAAGAGTTTGGTGTATGAATAATACATTAAAAGTGCTCATTGTATATAAATTTGACTGAGTAAGTGATTCTCAACTTAATTGTGGAATGTCGGATCAAGGTCCGAGGATAAATGTGAATGTGAATATGAATGTGGAAAAATTGAGCATAATTGATTGACTAAATACATGTGATGCATTTCATTACATGAATGCACGACAATATAAAAGTTGTTGTGACCGTAGTAGCCACCAAAAAAGAGCTTAAAGCCCAGAAAGTGAAAAAGAGCTTAAAGCTCAGAATATGGTAAGAGCCTCTAGTTCACTATATAAAATGAGTCCTGTATCTCCAACAGATAAGGGACAGTTATTAATCAGCCTGGTATCCACAATAGATACTGAACAGTTATAGGCACTCAGTCACAACAATAACAATTAGAAGTGAGTCTTATGAGTATTGCATATATAATTGATATATATGATTTAAATGATTGAAATAAAATGTTTAAATGATTTCTGATGTGAAATATGAATTAAAAGAATATGAAGTGTATGTGATTCAACATGTTGATTAGTGAAATGATGTGAATTACGTGATTACATGAATTGATGTGTTATGTGATTGAGTGAGCCATCTATGATGGTCCACTCACTGAGTTCGCAATACTCACCCCAATTTACAACATATTTTTCAGGCTCAGAGGGGCACCCAATTAGACCAATAGGAGTCTAACCACTGCTTTTGAGTAAGAGATAGTGGTTGGGCTCAGTTGATGTCTGCATATGTATTTCATTATTTTTGTATTAAAATATGTATTCACAAGTACTGTATAATGTGTATGTGAATGATTCTGTAATGTAATGACATTATGACTAAAAGTAGTAATGGGCCCAAGTGAATACTGAAATTCTGATGATTTGAATATTGATTGTAACATTTGTAAATTGAAAATGTTTATGAATTAGTATTAAATATTGTATTCCAAAAGTTTCATTTATTGTAAAAAATGAATTATGTTTGAAATAACAGTTTTGATCAAATACATTTTGTATTTGTAATGGGCCCAAAAGATTATAGAAATTTCGACAATGTGTTTAATGTTTGATCAAATGTGAGTTTATAATGACAACTATAATTGGTGATGTTTTACATAAAATGGGCCGAAACAATTATGAATTTTTTTAAAAATATGTGTGTACTGTATGAAAATTTTTTATTGGTTATGATTGATTGATTATCCTATTACACCACCCTTGTAGAGTTTTTTCTCTAATACCATTAGCATGCTCGGGAGTATGCCCTATAGGAGTGAGGTGCTACAGAATTCGTATCAGAGCCTAGATTTAGTATCTTAGATGGGCAATTTTCAAATTATGTGTCATGATACATGCATTTTAGACATGTTTTAGCATGCAGTGGCAATTGATCCCGGTCTGAGTCAATTTATATGAGTCAAACGCATGAGCATTCATTAAGAGTTTAAGCTGTTAGAAGCAATGAGAAAGATGATAATATGTCATAATGTGAGAAAATAAAATTTTGCGAATATCTAGAAATGAAAAATAATATCTAGTTCTATATCATAGATAAAGATTCATTACATTTGTATGTATGGTTGTACCATTGAACATGATATCAATATTGTAATGTGATGGTATACCCTTGAATGTGATATAGATGTGAATATATTGTCGTGGATTGATTGAGGAAAATAAAGATATGATAGAAATGATAAGATTTTAAAGTGTATAAGCAAAGTTAAATGAAAACAAAATTTCTTATAATCATGAGAAGTTGAAATTGGACTTGGAATGGTTCTTTGGTTATCATGATAAGAGCTTATGATTTAGTATAAGAATATGTCCATAGAATTGAGATTCAAATTTCATAATGGTTATGCCTTTATAATTCGGAATTGATTGAGAATATACATATGGAAAATGAAATAAATGACAATTGGAAGATGAGATAGAAATGAAAAACTAGGGGAACGAAGTAGACATGAATGACTTTACATGAGATGAATGATATGTAGTAAGGAGAAAGTTAGAAATGCATATAAGATAGGATTTTATGTATGAATGAGATTAAGAAAAAGATGATGAACAAAATGAGTAGAGTTTTGAGAGTTAATATAATCAATATAATAGTTGAATTATTGTGAAATGATGTAGCATTAAAAGAGGTAAATTATAGAAATTTGGAGTGAAATTGATGTTAGTGTGTGTGTTAAATGTATGGATGAAATGAGGAAGGAAGTGCAAGGCACGATTGTGGGTGAGACAAAATCTGATTCTGTCACGCACGATCATGGCCAATCCCAGAAGTTTCTGTCACGATCGTGGCAGGGACACCACGATCATGGGAAAGCAAAGAAAAAAGGAGAAGTATTGTCAATTGGGATTAAGGTATCCTTAGCATTACTTATTAATTGATGATATGTCAAAAATACATCTCTAAATAAGATGAAATGATCTTGATGGTATATACCAAGGTATAAGAGTAAATTTGCTTATTACTTCACTGAGCTTTATTATAAAGGATATTCTAATCATATAAGTTATGGAAGAAATTGATCTTATTGAGGTACTATGAATAGCTGAAATTGATCTTCTTAAAGTACTAAGAATGGCTGATAAGCAATGATGAAAAGATTTGATTGATAAGGATTATGTGAACAGTATAGGAGATGGTAGCAAGAAATCTTCTTTTGAAGAAAAATTTCACCAAATTAGGTTTAGTGGACTAGATGGTTTACTTCTAAGCATGAACGATAATGGAACAAATCATAAGTGAATATTGGAGTCCCGTTTCTATTTGAGACTCAGGTATAAGAAGTCAAATATGCTACTGAGAGTGCATGCATTCTGTTTGATGTAAAGTTTCTACCTACGTGATTGGATTCTTTAATTTGAGGTAACACTATTGTTAAGGTGACAAGAACTTAAGTCAACACTATATTCTATGCAAATATGTTCAAGAGATAAAAGTTAGATTTGATGAATGTGTTACCAACTCAAGAAGTTAAGATTGTAAATAAATTTAAATGGTATCGAAGAACTAGTATGAATGAACAAAGATTAGAATAAGTCAATAAGAAGTTAAAGGAAATTGAATGAATGGAGAAAGTCATTCAAGAGAATAAATCAATCTGGAAACTGAGAAAAATATGAGATAATGTTACCCTATCTGAGGAACTAGTTACTAAAGAATTTCTAGGACCAGATATGGGTGCATTGAGTCTTGATGATATTTAATTAGGTTGACAAATGCTCGACAGTATATATAGCATTAATGAACAAAGTGTTTCAACCTTACTTGGATAAATTGGTAACCATGATCATGGATGACATTTTGAGTTATATAGTATCTGGACAGGGCATATAGGTAGATTCAAAAAGGAAAGTGAAGGCAATGATGAAGTGAGAAACTCTAAGGAATATATGTGAGGTTTGAAGTTTTCTAGAATTAGTTAGATATTGGATATTACCAGAGGTTGTCGAAGTATTTCTACTAGTCTTAACCCTGTGATAAGACTTCTGAGGAGAAATGTGTAAATCATATAGACCAATGAATGTAAAAAGAATTTTGAGGAATTATAACACTGATGTTAATTATATCGTTTGGATTTGGAGATTATGTAATATATAAATATGTTTCACACCAGAGATTAGGATATAATCTAATGCATTGAACATAAAATCTGATAGCAGTATAGCACAAATTTAGATATTGAGGTTACTAAACCTGGTGCAATAAATAGCATAAAATGCCAAGTTAAATTTTAGGCAAATCAAAGTATTATTAGCTATTGAAATTAAGATCAATTTCACATGAAAGGATTAGCAAAGCCCAAATTGAGAATTCTAAATTTATGAATCTTATTAAAAAAGTGAAAATGAATATGAATTTGTGTTTAAATAGGAAAAATGATACTCTGTTATTGTAGTAAAAAGTATGTTCACCAGATACCGATGATTGAGCAAAGAGATTATTAGAGAAAGCATAAATAACAAGCTATGCTATACATCCTAGTAGGAATATGTTGAAATAACATTTAAAGACTAAGGATGTAGAAGCAAGTGACTTCATGTTTGAGTTGCCAACAGTCTTAACTGTTGCAGACATGCATAAAGCTTATATTTTGGAGTTCACAGGAACATGAGGTCAATATATAGTTTTGATTAATTTTAAGCATAACAATCATGATCACAGTAGTATCGTTAGAACAATGTATGAGGCGTTATATGACAGAAAGAGTCATCTACCTTTATATTAGGATAAATAAGGAATAAAATAGTTTAAGGCCAGAATTGATTGGAGATGATGTTGATAAGTGAAATTAAACTATATTAGAAATTAAGTGATTTAACAAAGATGAATAAGTTAGGTAGATCAACACCGAAGATATGGAATATAACGAGATAGACATAACAGCTAAGTGTTTTACCACTAAAGAGATGTGAATTATCAAGAGATAGATAAAGTGTTTATGAAAGTACCACCTTGGCAAGGTGTACTAAAGTTCATTAAAAAGGGTAGCTAAGTTTGAATTGTATTGGTCCATATGAAGTACTGAGAGCATAGTACCATTGACTTAAGTTAGTCTTACTAATAAAGATATATCAGATCCACACTGTGTCACATGAATATGTTTAGGAGATATTGGTATGATCTGATAGATGCATTGTTGGCACAGGAAGTGAAACTTGCGACTAATAACAGATACACTAAGGAACCAGTTAAGATGGTGTGGTAACTAAATAAGTAATTGAAAGACCAAGTGATTCAATTGACTATAGTCAATTGGAAGAAATTATTCGAGTGATGAAGTTAATAGAGGAGCATATCAGTAAAAATTACCCCTGCCTTTTTGATGATTCAGATAAGAATTTCGAGATTAAATTTATTAAGGGGAACTGTAACATCCCGTTTCCATTTTAAGGGTTAGAACCTTAAATTTCTGTAAACGAGAAATAACAATGAGAGATTAGAAAAATGCTTTTCATCCTCATGCATAAAATTAGTCTTCACACTTGTGAATTTGATTATTGCACATATTATAATAATTTGTTCATGCACTCATTTGAAATTTTCGGGTATAAATGGTTGTTTTAATATAATTATAATGTGAATTATGGATTATTTGTCTTAAAATTTGAGTAGGTGTGTATAATTAATGATTTAGAATTTTTGGTGAAACTTGAGAATTTTTTAGAATTTTGGGTATTTATAGACTAGGAAAAAATATCAAGTGGCAGAACAATTGATAAATGGCAGTAGAAATAAGTGACGAGTGATAAAAAAATAATTCATATATGATATTGGGAGACAATTGGAATCAAATGGACTAGTTATTAAAAATAAGACCAAGTAAATCCATAGGAATAAGACATGTCGCAAGTGACAAGTGTTACACCACATAGAGATTTAGTGTTCTGTTTTAATAAGGAATGAAGTTATTTGTTTATGTTTTGATAGTGTTTTGTTTTATGAGGATGATAGTGTTATAGAGAAGAGATTGTGATATATAAAAAATGCTAAGGTTTTGTAATTATATATATCGAAACGATGAGTGATTTATATATAAGAATAATGATACACGACAAGAAAATAGTGAATTACAGACGAAAATTACCGACGGAAAAAACAAATATACCGTCAGTAAACCAAATTACCGACGGAATAAACCGACGGCAGAAAATGTCAGTGATTCGGCCGTAGCTAAATTCACCGACGAACTTTGTCCATACCATCGGTAAACTTACCGACCGAATACCTTGTCCGTCGGTAAAATAAACGGAAAAGTTACCGACCGTCTAATATGCTCCGTCGCTAACTTTACCGACCGGTGACATACCTGTATGTAAATTTTGCATCATGCAGTCGGAAAAAGTACCGACGGTAAGATTTTCGGTCGCTAAATAAGTCAATATTACCGACGGAACATAATATGTTCCGTCGGCATAA
>JANZXR010353127.1:0-21917 GCA_027575705.1 Erythroxylum echinodendron
TAACTAAGGAAATCGACATGGGAATTTGCATAGTTATGCTCCAAGTATTGTGAAAAGATGCAGTTTTTGAGTTCAATAGGAATGTTGTGATGTCTGGCCTAATGATAATTCATTTTGCTTCTGTTTAGATCAACTAGGCATCTTAATTCTTTTAGGATAGTACTTATTTGGAGAAAGGCTTTTGCCTTTAGTTGGCAGTTGGCTCTTTGTGTGGATAAGTGTAGCTTTTACAGAGATTACTCGAGGTGGTGCATCTTCTGGTGTTTATGATGTTGATTGCTGGTAAGCTTGTGATTACCAAAAACAACTTGAAGATTAAGATTTCCTGTAGGAGAATAGAAGCTGTTTCTCAACAAAGTTTATGTGAGATTAATGACAATGAATGGAATCCCAATTCTTCCCTCGATGGAAGCCTTGGGTGTATTCTTTTAGACATGGGCGGATTCAGTGATAGGGTTTTCTTTTTCTTTGTATATATTTATCTTTTCACTCCCTGTCTCTCTTGTAATTAGGGTTTTTTATACGCTACTGACCTAATGCTAATTCATCTTGCTGTATAATTTATAATTTATAATATATTTTACTGTATAATTTATAATTTTACAATAACCTTGTCTTTAAAAATCACAATAATAGTAATTTAAAATAACAATGTTTTGTAAATTTTGCAGAGAATCTATATGTCTATGTCTACCCAACAATTCAAGAAGAGCTACCGTTGCTTACCGTCTCTATAGAAGTTCTACTCTAGAGGCCCATTTGCTGTGGCATCCAATGGCTCCTTTATAGCTTGCAGTTGTGATGACTCCATCAAGATAGTCGAATCGGCCAACGCGACTGTCAGGGCCACCATCGATGGGGCCATCACAACTTTAATCCTTAGCCCAGATGACAAGTTACTCTTTTGTGCAGACCATAGCCGATAGATTAGGGTCTGGGGCTTGAATAGTATGAAGTGTGTACGCTCATGGATGGTGTGTCAAATTCAGGGCTGAAAGTTTTGTTTTGGCTGGTTGGTTGATGTGAAATAAACGTTTATGGAAAAGTGGAGGATATGGAGAATAAGAAGGGAGTTTCAAGAGGATTACATATTCTCTATGGCCTTGGAAATTGATTGAGTCTATGAGATAATTTATCTGATCAGTTGGTTCCATTGTAGCCCGAACAATTAGTATAAATACATGCAAGGTTCGGTTGCTTGCATTTAACTTTTTGTAGGTACATGTCTATATAAATATAAATCTTCATAGCTAACATGCTAATGTTTTCTTGGGCAGGGCCATGAAGGTCCGGTGATGGCTATGGCTTGTCATGCATCTGGAGGCTTACTTGCAACTGGTGGAGTAGTTAGGAAAGTTCTTGTATGGAATGTTGATGGAGGCTTCTGCACTCATTACTTCAAGGGCCACAAAGCGGTTGTTACCAGTATTATGTTCCATCATGATGTAGATAGACCCCATGTAAGTTTCAATTAATTAGTTGGCTTGTGCTTCTGTTTTCCTATGCTTAATCTTTTACTAGATATTTTTTTAATGATGTGGAAGTGACACTACCTGAGGTTACAAAGTCTGAGGGAATTTGGATTATGATGGCAAGTTAAGAGACTTAAATGTAGTTCACTTATAATGGTTGTGATTGTTACTGTTAAAGATCAAAAGGTGTCAATTTTTTATTGAGATGCCCAGTTTACTTTTCCATACTATTTCAACAGTTCTTTTGTCATATGGATCATTTGGAAACCTTTTACTTTTTGTTTTATAGCTTTTCTCTGGAAGTGACGACGCATCTATACGAGTCTGGGATCTTCTGAGCAAGAAATGTATTTCAACCTTAGACAAGCATTTCTCAACAATAACATCTTTGGCAGTATTTGAAGATGGGTGGACACTGCTCAGTGCTGGAAGGGATAAGGTATCAATCAATTTATCTTGCTAACCCAACAACTAAGGTGAATAATAGTAAGAATTAATTAAGCTTTCTGGTGCACAACATGTTGAAATGTGGTATCTTGGTCTGTTGGAGTAGTTTCTATTTGTGAGTTAAATTGAATTAGATAATTTGTTAGCCAATTTCAGTAACTTATTTTTTAGGTAGTAAATTTGTGGGACCTTAAAGACTATGCGTGCAAGATGAAAATTCCAACTTATGAGTTGTTGGAGGCTTTGTGCGTAGTTCATTCCGACTCTCAGTTTGGTTCAATTATGACTTCAAACAACCAACTTAACAAGAAGAGCAAACCTGGGACATCAACATTTTATTTCATCACAGTTGGCGAACGTGGGATTACACGCATTTGGGACTCTGGGGGGTAAAATTGTTGAGGGAAATTTTTATAACTCTTAACTTGCCTAAAAATTATCAGACTCCCTTCACTTTTGATACTTTGATTTTATTTTTTGTCATTATTAACTACCTTTTGATTGCTATGTATTATTTGCTTGACAGTGCATTATGTGTATATAAGCAGAAGGCCTCAGATGTAAGTGTTAACTCAGATGTAAATGAATCAAAAAGAGGTTTCACTACTTCTGTCATGCTTCCTTTGGATCGAGGGCTACTTTGTTTGACTATAGATCAACAGTTTCTATTTTATTCTTCATTCGTAAACCATAAAGGTAAGTTTAAATTAATACTCAACAAGAGGCTGGTTGGATACAATGAAGAGATTCTTGATATGAAGTTTTTAGGTGAGGAGGAAAAGTTTCTTGCTGTTGCCACGAACCTTGAACATGTGAGTTACTTTATAATCTCATGAAACTTTGTGATTTATGTGCTAATTTCCTCATATAGACATTTGAGAATAGCATTCCAGTAGCTGTATCATATAATTGGTGATTACTAAGTATTGATTATTGCCGTTAAAATTTGTCTTTTCGAGAAGATTATAAGATAGTTTTTCTCTCCTATTTTATTTATCAACTTTATGTTGCATGCCTAAACATTTGTTTGTCTTATTTCGGTGGGCAGGATTGCCACCGCTTATGCATATATGCTCCTAACTTTCGAAAATTTTTTGTTAAGTTTTCTTTCCTTATATACATATTTATCTTAATTTGCCAAGTGCAGGTTCAAGTTTATGACCTGGATACTATGTCATGCGCTTTTCTATTGATAGGGCATATTGAAATTGTTTTATGCCTCGATACCTGTGTTTCGACTTCTGGAAGGAAACTTATTGTGAGTGGTAGCAAGGACACTTGTGTAAGTTTTAAATCCGACCTCTGCTTATATGGATTGTAGAAAACTTGGCTGTAATTCAAGTCTCTGGTTAATTGCACAAAGTTGTATTATTATTATTATTTTGGTTATTTGATTTCAGTATGGTTTAGTTACTCTCTCTCCTCTTGTCTTCCCCCAAAAATACCCTACAGGTAAGACTATGGGATTCAGAAAGCAGAAAATGCATTGGTGTTGGGACAGGTCACATGGGAGGTGTTGGATCCGTTTCATTTTCAAAGATGTTAAGAAACTTCATTGTTAGTGGTAGTAGGTGCGTAGTTCCCTAGTCATCTCATGTTCATGGTCTTTCTTCATTTTTAAACCTTCATTACATGCTGGATCTACTTAGTGGTACAAGTAACTATTTGGAAGTGATATAACCATACTCCATTTATTTTAGGAATCCATCAATGTCATTGCTATGAATATATATTAGATTTAACCACTTTATTCACTTCATATGGTTATTAAACTATTTGTGGATGGGCGGTCAAGGTACCCAACTTGAACTGTCTTATATTTTATAAACATTTGAGGTGAAGTGCTGTACTTTTGAAAATGATAAGTAATGTACAAATTTGCTAGCCCAATGTTTTTACATGTTTTTACTATATCTAGATTTGCAGTTTATTTACATAAATGAGAGAAAGCAAGTAACAAACAAAAATATTCAAATGCTTTTGTTATTTTTAGGTTATGTTACATATTAGATAGAACCAAATCATCAGTTCAGATATGTTTATTTTAGTTAGGATAGTATCATGCTTATTTATAGAAGAGTTTGTAAGTTAGTTGCTCCTAAATCACTACAAATATATACTCATACCTTGTATAATGCATTAGATACAAAACTATTTCCTTCATAACGTGGTATTAGAGCTATCTAGGTTCTTTTGAGGGTTAGTCTATTTTGCCTAAGTGAGCATAATTTTTGGGTGTCAACTTCAGCTTCATGTTTTGCCTGGAGAGCAGAACATTCCACACTCCCCTTAGGTTACTCATTCGAGTGAGTATTTAGTTTCACCACTGGGACCTTTTGGATTATCACATGCTGAGATAGAATTCCTATTTGTACAAAGAATCTTCTATTAATTAAAGAAAATATTTTGGAACTTCAACACATATTAATACTTGAATTTAGTGTAAATTATATAAATTTGTATAATTATGATGTCTAATCGCACTTAGCATATTTTCCATATCATAAAATTTAAAAAGTAATATATATTTTCATGTAAAAACTGATTAAATGGATTTAGTGTATTATTTGATTATAAACATCGTCCTTTATTTAGAATTGACACACTTTATGCATGATCTTAGTATGTTGTTTATACTTTATGAAGTGCCTCAAAGATTTCATAATTTTTTGCTACAAATAGCCAGTTAAAAGGTAACACTTCACCATCAATGTATGTAGTTTTAATTGCTATGTCACAATCTTATTAAGTACTTGTAGTTGATGGGTATCATCATATGACTATTCTTGTTCATAATGCTTTCAATTATATTAAATTCAAATTTTAATATTATCTTCATTACTATTTAAGGCCATTGCAAAGACTGAGATTTGATCTTGATCATCTTCACATTGTATTCATTTTTTAACCTTTGTGTGACCTTATACAAGTTCTAAATTAATATTTGTGATATAACTAGCATTTACATGGTGGAAAAAAACTTTGAATGTTTTCTCCATTCAAGCCCAATCCCTTGGTAGTTTGGGTTGAATCAATTCTGTTCTTTCTATCTGTTGAATGATTGTTTGACTTTTTTCATAGTGATTGTACAATCAAGGTATGGAACTTGGATGAGATCTCATATGATGTTGATCAGCCTTTTAATTTGAGAGCAAAAGCAGTTGTGGCAGCTCATGATAAGGACATAAATTCTTTGGCTGTTGCACCAAATGACAGCTTAGTTGTTAGCGGCTCACAGGTTGGTTCATATGTAAGATTGCTTCTCTTCTGATACAATCAATTGATAATGAATCCTTTTTCAGGATCGAACTGCTTGTGTGTGGAGGCTTCCAAATCTGATGTCTGTAGTTGTACTTAGAGGACATAAAGGAGGAATATGGTCGGTGGAGTTTTTGCCAATTGATCAATGTGTCATAACGACATCTGGTGATAAAACAATAAAGATATGGTCGATTGCTGATGGTTCATGCTTAAAAACATTTGAAGGTCACACATTAAGTGTATTAAAAGCATCATCTCTAACACATAGTACCCAAGTTGTTTCATGTGGTAATGACTGTGGCCTTTGTTATTTGACCATTGTTTATTTATTTAACCATAAGTTTCTGACATTGTTAATTATTTTAGGTGCTGATGGTTTGGTAAAGTTATGGACTGTTAAAACAAATGAATGCATTGCCACATATGATCAGCACGAAGACAAGGTTCTGAATTTCTTTTACTCTTCTTTTTTTTTGGTTGACTACTGTTTGTATCTAAATATTTTATTCTAACAATCAATATATGAGCATGTTGATGGATTTTAATTGATTTTATAGTTACAGCTAAAATCACTTTGCTTCAACACCTGTCCAAAAAATTGCTTAAAACTGATTTTTTACATTTCTATGTTGCATTGTTTGGTTCCTTCCTTACATGGTGGGGCATGTTTCTTATGAAGAGGTTGTTATCCAAGAAGACATAGTAATCAAACAGTGAACTTCTTGGTATTTCATTCGCATAAGGGGATGTTTTCTCTTTTATTGGTATAGGTTTAATTTTCTTTTAAGTGTCAGCCTTCTACAAACTGCAATATAAAACATAATCAACCAAATATTGATATGTTTCGGGACCAGTATGCCACAGAACCACTTGATTTCAATAAAAAACCACTAGTGTAAACTAAACAAATATGTTTTTTCCACTGTCTTTGTTAAGGCGATTTTGTGCCTCACAATAAGACAAAAGTTAGCACCTACATTTCCTTGATATGGTGGGAAAAGGAAAAGAAAATTTTCAATCACTTTTTTTTCTTATGAACATGATAAGGTAGGAACATGATGACTTACGGTTCCACCAACATGAACTTAAGCTTTATAGCACCTCCTTACCTGGTTTGTAATGAAGATTTTTGGATACTCTCCTAGTTATTCATTTTCTACTGATGCTGAGCACTGGATTTCTGTCAATGATGACCAGTTGTTACAAGGGGCTGATTAGTGTGAAAGGCAAGATAGTTGGCCTCCTAAGCAACGGCTTTTGGTGGTAGCCAATAGGTTGCTTGTCGTAGCAACTAGGCGGGGAGAGGATTCATGGAAACTAGAAATGAGTATTGGAGGGCTAGTCAGTGCACTTTTGGGTAATTGATAATTAAATGCTGTCAAAGTTTCTTTTACAGTCCTTTTAAATTATTTCACTTTAACATAGTTTGTTTTATAGAAGTTTTAAGAACTAAGACTAGCGAGTTAAGTTGTTGACACATATACGTATAGGTGTGGAGGAGTTTGATGCCAAATGGATTGGTTAAGCTGGTGTAAATGTACCTGATGAAGTTGGCAGAAGGCACTAACTACAGTGCTTGCAGAAAAGGTTCACATTATATCTTAAATTTTCTAATCTTATGGATCCTTGGTCTCAAAATGCTATATTGATTGTTAGCTCACTTGTAGTGCCTAAGGATGCATAATTGCTTTATTACCTAACTTTGCTATGCCTACTACATAGATGCATCCCAGTTTTTGTTAACAAAAATATGGTCCATCAACGTTATAATGGTTACTGTAACAACATACTGTGGTCTCTATTACATTATCTTGGGCTTCCATAAGATCGCCTTTCAATCTCAGTTTGATGCATACAAGAAAGCAAACCAAATGTTTGCAGAAGTTGTATATAAACACTATGAGGATGGAGATGATGTTTGGTGCCATGATTACCACCTGATATTTCTGCCTAAATTCCTAAAAGACTACAACAGTGAAATGAAAGTTGGATGGTTTCTCCATACACCTTTTTCTTCCTCTGAAATACACAGGATGTTGCCATCTCATACTGAGCTGTTGAAATCTGTTCTTGCTACTGATTTAGTTGGGTAAGTCATTTATGTTGCAGCTTTGGAATTGAATACATTCTGATTAGCCATGCATTTTTATGCTATGTCAAATAGAATATGCATGCTTGAATTGTTTTCCCATTTGTAGTTACCCTGGGGGTGTAATTGAGTTTCTAATGCAAGTACCTAAGAGCTGTATTTGAGCTTCATCCTGCAAACCTCTTCCCTTATTATTATGTCTTGTTCACTTTTTGGTTTCTCTCTTAGCTGATTCACTATTGTGCATGTAGGAGGATTTTGATGCTTGATATAAGTGCCTTAGTTTGGAATCAAAAGATTATTATTGCACTACCACTCAAATAAAAAACTAATGATAACCTTGAAATTTCAAAATGATGCGCCTGCAACTTCCATGAAGTCATTCTAGCAAAGCATCATAGAGTTTCAACTAATGATTTTGTACTAAATTTGGTATCAACTAATACTAGCCTTTTTGGCTAGTACTGATCGATTTAATAGCGGGTCTAAAATATAATTTCTAATAATTAAGGACTAAAATTATAAAAAATTTAATCCTAAAACACCTTCCCTCCTTTGCCCTATCTCCTTCTAGCTTTTGTACTCTCTGTCGTCCCTCTCTTATAATCCCACTTTCTATTCTCCTCTATAACTCCAGTGGTTAGTCTTCAGATCCATAGCTCGTTGCAACATCATTGAATATCTCCTCTCCTCCTCCTGCTCTCTGCTAGCTAAATATGTCCTATTCATCACTCTTTATTGGAATCATTGTCTCTCTTTTTTGTTGTTCCTTTTTTCCAGTGTCATCGCCTCATTAAAATCCAAAGCCAACTTGCCAAATTCCCTGAATCATGTGGGCACTTGTCACATTGTAGTATTGTACTCACTTTTATTAGGTTGCTTTAGTTTACCACTTAAATATCCACTTTATTAGGCTGCTTTAGTTCACCACTTAATTTATCCATTAATTAATTAATTTCATGATTTTAGCTGGAAAATTAGATAGCTTTCATGTTCATGCTCAAGTTTCTCCCAATTTAGGAATCTCAACTATCCCTGTTAATGCTTGATGGGTTTGGTTTGTTTGTGATTTTTGTTCATCCTTATATAGTAAAAAGAAATAAAAGTCCTTAGGTCTTGGGAATTATATAAGACTTCTCAAATATATACATGTACACTATTTAGATGAACCAAAAGTTTATGGTACTAAATCATGTTTGGACGTATATTTATTTTATGCTTATATATGTTATTTATTCTATCATATTATTTCATAGATGCTACATATATTAAGGTCTAAGCCATAAATTAATGGATGAATAATCGAAGTGCAAATTTACTTATTTAAAAAATATCTTTTCCATTTTTTATTTACAACAAATAAAGTAAATTAATTCTCTTTTTTCCATTATTGTTATCTACCTGAAGGAATTCATTTGGTGCACATGTTTGTAAATGTGAATTAATGGTCACACAATAAAATGAATCATTATCAATATGAAGATATCTAGCTCTTTTCTTGTTTGCATATGTAGTTATTAGTCCCCAAAGGCACCCCAAAAGGGGAGGTGAATTGGGTGTTCATAAAATTCATCAATTTTTCTAACCAATATACTTAATTAATAACAATCAGTATAAATAAGGATGAGAAAATTACTTAATATGAATTAATCAAAAAATTGAGCAATAAATTAAAAAAGATAGGGAAGTGTTCTAATCAAACTTAGATTAAAGAAATTGCTTTTGAGCATTTGAAGTTGTTAAAATCATGTTTTTGGATGATTGGATGACTTATATGGGTTGGTGATTGACCAATATAGGTTAAAGTTGTTAAAATTGATTTACTATGAGTTCGTAGCAACAATGGTTAATGTACTGGTCAACCAAGGTGTCATATTGGTCAACCAATATGTGTACTGATTAACCAAGGTGCCATATTGGTCAACCAATATGTGTACTAATCGACCATGTTCTAACAGCTTGTGATTCTTTTGCTAGAAAGATGTAATGGTCAACCATTATACAGTCATTATAACAGCTAGTTTTTGGTTTCAACTAGTATCTTAGGTCCCAAAACACCATAAATAGGTGTTTTCTTATTTGTTTTAGCATTAAGAAGGTTAAGGGTGTTGTATACATATATCACAAAGAGTTTTCATACATTTGAGCATCACTGTGTCATATTTGTGTGAGTGAGCCCTTTTTGGAGTTAAGAAGGTTAAGGGTGTTGTATACATAGATCACAAAGAGTTTTCATTCATTTGAGCATCACTATGTCATATTTGTGTGAGTGAGCCCTTTTTGGAGTTATCAAGTGAATATGAGATATTTTTGACTTGTAATACTTTGTTGGGGTATTCAATATTGTACTTGGGGGTGATCCAAGTGGTATTGAAGCTTCTCTTTACCTTAGAAAAAGATTCAAAGAAGGGTTCTGCTTTACAAAAAATAATTGTATAAAGGTTATCTTTACCTTGAAAGAAAAAATATAATAGAATTCTATGAAGATTCTTGGGAGTGGATGTAGGCAAGGGTTGTTTACTAAACTCCTATAAATTGGTTTACATTCTCTCTTTTTATCTTTTTTAATTTATGGCACCTTGGTCAATCAGTACACATATTGGTTAACCAATATAGCACCTTGGTTGACCAATACATTAACCATTGTTGCTATGAACTCATAAGAAATCAATTTTGACAACTTTAACCTATATTGGTCAATCACCAACCCATATAAGTCAACCAATCACCCCAAAAACATGATTTTAAAAACTTCAAATGCTCAAAAGCAATTTCTTTAATCTAAGTATGATTAGAACACTTCCTAAAGGATTTCTCAAATATTATTTATATTCAAAATACTATATAAAACTAGACGAATGAAGCGCATATTGTGTTCATAAGACATCTTGTTGATGTGTTTATGTGATATATCTTCTTGAAGTTTATTAGACAATTTATATGAAATGCTTGTTAAGCAGTTGATTTATTTCTTCCTCTTATTTTACACATAACCAATCTAATGTGTGCTTCTATTTTGTTTTGTGATAGCTTTTGCTTAACTCCATTTTATATGTATCTATATTGATTATTCATTTAACGAGTTATGTTTTTTTATTAGTTTATAATTAACAGGTGCATGTGTTATTTGTTTAGTTTAGTGTAATTATTTGATTGCATTTATTTTTATAGATAAATGGAGAAAGTTTAAGGGCTCCTGATATTTCAATCTCTTTAAGAAGATTTAATGATCTAACATGGACTTATACTAGATTGGTTCCTAATATGAAGAGTCATACTATTAGTTTGTATTATAAAAAACATTTGAAAGGTAGGGGAATCATCAAATTAAAGAAGCATTTAGTTAGATTAAAGGTGATGTGGAGTCTTGTAAGAAAGTTTGTCACGACCCAATCTTGTATCGTGATCAGTGCTAAAGGAACTGTAAACTTAAGGTTTACTGGACCCAAAGCAAGCCTAAAATGACATCAAATCCCTATATCCATAGTAAAGACGAGATTTCAAAATGATCAAGCCCATGCTGATAATAATCAAATAATTCTAACAATATACAATACTCATTGTGCTACAATATTAAGATAGTTAATCCAAAGGAAATCCAATATATACAAGACTACTGTGGCTCTACAGTTAAAAGTCACCAACAAACATACATCGACTCACCAGAGAGGAAGAAGACCGAAAAAGTACCATGTTAAAAGAAATCTGAAAAGAAGATCCTGAAAAAATAGTTGAGGGGAGTCAGACCTTACTGAGTGAATTAATATTATGGTTATATTGTGCCCTCCTAATGATTCAAATGATACATATATATGTATATATTTATAATGTATTACATCCGTAATGCAATTTTATAACATAATGATTTTTTTCATAAACATGCATGCATTTCCCATAACAATATCATGTTATATAATCATCAAAATCATAAATAATAGTGGAGCACTGAAGAACAACCTTATGACAGATCCCTTACCCATAGATTATAGCCATAGGGACTCTTTTATTCCACACGGGTCACTTGGTTCATTGTAGTAGACTATTGTCCGAGAGCCACACTCGATCGAACTGTTGCAGCCTCAATACAACATGATTGTCATCTGAGAGCAAGCTCGACCGAACCACCATAATCATGCTACTTCTCATGTACCATATATCGATTGGTGTCCAAGAGCAAGCTCAATTGAACTGCCCTAACCACGTCATATTTAAATCAATAGACCCAATACTAACCTAAATCTATACCCGACTAATGACTTACTGTGCGCACAACCTAGGGACACTCACTAGGTAACTCATACTATAACAATCCTCCACATTATCACATAACAAGACAAGCATAACATTGCACAACAAAAATATGTATACATATGTCAATCCATTATGTATGAATTTCATGCATACATATGAAAATGATGGTGATTTCTATGATGAATATGAAATTCTAATGCATGTTCATAACCATGAATATTAACTCACAAGTAGAATGCGCTCTTTAGCGTCGAACCAAGTGTCTTAAAGTGGAGAGTTCAGCTCTTGATTGATCTATGAAAAGAAAATCCAGAATAACCATTTGGATTTAAAAATGGCAATGTCATGTTTTACAACGAGCCTACTGAAAATTTCGGTAGAATTTCTCCTGTAAAACGAACATCCCCCTTTTAAAAGAAGGGTAATTCCTACAATAAAAAGACACTTCTATGACCACCAGTAATCACAGCTCAATTTAGACCTCTAAACTACATGTCCATGTCCAATTGAGTCCACATTTACATCGCAAAAATTCATAATAACTCCAATCATAACTCAAGTATACCAATTTCTTACTCATGCACCCTCATTTATACTCAATACATCAAGATATTCTTAATTCTAATTAAGAACAGTTCAATTTAATCAATTTCATGCATTTCTATAAGAACATAACCCTTTTTAAAATTTTGTCTCACAAACTATAAAGAATTTCAATATATTTTTTTATGAAAATTGATCTACATAATATTTGGGAAATTTTAAAATTATTTGTGATCATTTCTGGGCTAAATCACCATTGTCACTAGAGCGTGAGGTACACACACCGACTCTAGAGGGACGGTGATCTTCACCACCTACCTAGAAATGACGAGCTTATCTCTAGGAATCTAATGGCATTGGTCTCGTGTCAAAACTCCTCCTGTTTTATGAGAATCCAAGGTTTAAAGCTCAAAGGTGACCCATTTCTGTCCACCGGCAAAATGGGCCGATTGATGTTGGGTTTCCCTCCTTTCTTACATTTTTAGGGCCATTAGACATGATGGTGGTGTTTTAGGACCGTTAGACATGATGGTGGTGTTAGTTTCACCAAAAAATGACCAAAATAGGAGATCAATGACTTACCTAAATGAATTGAAACTTCCAATTGTGATTCCTTCAAATTCGGGTCATTTTTGAAAAAAACAAGTTTATGATTTTTGTAAAAGATCCTGAGAGCTTTCCGTAGAGCCCTAGGTAGTCAGAAATGGTGGTCGGACGGTGAAGTTATGAGTGTCGAAATTTGGGAGTGAATAGTAACCTATAGGGAAAAAAGTTTAAAGACATGAACTTTAGCTTTCTTAAGCTCAACTTATACTTTTATAGGCTTTTTTCTTTATTGGTTCATTATGAGTCATTTAACCTTATTGTTGAAATAGATGCAGGTATTGACTATGTATATCCAGCTCCGTCTTCCACGCATAGTCATCCATCGTATGATAACTCCATAACACTTTCACCATTGGTTTCTCTCTTGATCTTAGCTAACAAATCTGATAACATACTATGGAAATAGGTTGTTCTTCATATGTTAAATTGCTATCAATCTCCATATTACATGGCTAAATGATGTGAGAAGGATCTGAAATATACTTTCTCAACATCAATACATGAAATATAGGATGAACTCTAAACTGGTTAGGCACTAATACCAACGTATATGCCACTTCACCCACTCTAGATTTAATCTCAGATGGACCAATATACCTTAGAGTTAGTTTACCTTTCTTAACAAACCTCATCACCCCTTTCACTAGTGATATTTTCAAAAATATCACCTCGCCTACTAAGAATCTCACATCTTTCCTCTTTAGTTCCATGTAACTCTTTTGTCTACTAAAATTTGTTTTCAATAGTGACTTATACTAACTCAGATCCTATCAATTATCGTTTATGAATTTCCCAACATAAAGGTGATCTACATTTTCTTCCATACAAAGCTTCATAAGGAGCCATTTCAATACTGGCATGGTAACTATTATTATAATCAAATTCAATTAATAGCAAATGCAAATCCTAATGACCACTAAAATTAATAACGCACATCCTAAGCGTATTCTCTAAAGTCTGAATAGTTCTCTCAGACTGACCATCTATTTGAGGATGAAAAGCAGTGTTGAAGTTCAATCTTGTACCCAAAAGTTTTTTTTGTAACTCTCACTAGAAAACTGATATGAAGTTGGAATCCCTATCAGAGACTATAGATTGTGGTACCCCATACAAACATAAAATTTTTATTGACATATAACTTGATCAACTTATCAGTTAAAAAAGTCTTCTTGATAGGTACAAAGTGTGCAGACTATGTTAATCTATCCACAATCATCCATATATCGTTATATCCAATATTATTATGGTGAAATCAGTCACAAAATCCATAGCAATCATATTCCAAGATAAAAAGGTAAAATACAAACTCTGTAAGCAACATAATTCCATTAAACATTCGATGGATTTGTCTCGTTTTAAATTGTGGATTAAAAAATGCCATGGAAGTATTTACGTCAACTAGTACATCCTGGAATTGCATAATTTCTAGAAATATAATTTTCAGTGGAGAGAAGATAATCACACCCTTCAATAATATTGTGAATATAGGAATCATCAAGAATCTTACAAAGTTGTCGCTAACACTGGGCACTAGTATATAAAAGTTATTTTATTTTGCTTCCAACTCCATACCTTCCATCATTTTTGCAGAAAATAAAATGCTAGCTAAAGGATTATAGACCTATCCTTTTATATAAGAGAATGCTTTTAATCTTTTCACAGTAATCTGCTTTGTTAATCGATGAAAATTAAGTGCTTGCTACAACTCTTGTTTTGGAAGCTACAAAAAGTAGAATACCCCAACGATTGCACCCTCGCTGCCCATTTTTTCCATGCATAGAAAGCATTCTAAATACGTGCTAGTCTTGGAAAAGAATCCAATTTTGATCTTCTTATGTTCCTAGGTAGTAATGGCACTATTAAGTATAATAACAAGGTTTATAAAGGCATCTTGATTCTTAAGATGACAACATGCCATATTGGTCCCAAAAACCCCTCCCAAAAGAAATTTATTTATTACTTCTCCTCATTTCCAACTAGTAAACTTGGTCATAGTTGAATTCCACTCAGAACACCAACCAAATTCATCAATCCCAAATATTGGGGGATCAGAGGGTTTGGGCTTTATAAAATTGATTTGTAATCACCTTTTATTTGTGTAAACTTGTCCATAACTGTCTTTTGCCTAGTGATGCCCTAAGAAACAAAATAAATCCCCACCATATTTTTTTGAAGGTCATTGTTTGCACAAGCATTAACAACTATGCTAATGGGGCCACTGTCGACCTTGGAATCATGTGTTTTGATCTTGAATTCGATATTTTGTTCCTCTTTGCCCTACAGTGTTAAGACAACATATCTTTGACTTTGTCAATAGAAGAATCTTCAACAAGTGTCAGCAGATGCTTCCAATAGTTTTATCAACAACGTATCTGTCAGCTCAGGAACTTTTACATTCCACCCCTTAACAAAGCCATTAACATCAATAAAAAATATTAGAACTATAGTTGTTTCAATTAATAAAACCACCTCATTTGTCACTGCTTCTAGTTTTTACATTCCTTCAACCTTTAGGCCACTAAACTATGAATTAATTATTTTGGTGTCTGAATGCACAATTTCTATATCTTTTAATGCATTTCTCAATATCAATTATAGAGAATGAATTGCATCCATTTCATAGTACTTCCAAGGCAGACTCCTCATCTTGACAACTTCGAGAAACCCCTTGAAGGATGATCTTGGATGCATCTTCCTAATTTTAGATGATCTTGGATGTATCTTCCTAATGTTAGATGATCTTAGATGCATCTTCCTAACGTTATCTTTCTCACCTAGTTCATGTTTTGCACCACCCTATCAAAAATGTTTTTTAAAGCAGTTTGAGACCAAAATCAAAATATTATATCCTAAGAACTTATTCTTGCAGTTTTCATGCCACACACCATATCACCTATAGCCTGAGCACCTGGATATCTAGCCAGGCTATTTACACTTAAACCCATGAAATCAATATGGCACTCAAAGAACCATGTATCTATATCTCATATCTAGAAATCACTTGGATTTATTCCCAACCTCCCTATAATAGTGCAGCACTATCACATTTCATAAGATCCATTATGTTTGGGCGCTGAGTAACAATATCCAATGGGGTATCACACATTATCATATCACATAACAATTCATGAGTTTGCAAGATGTTTATCTCAACAATTTAATTTTCCATTTTTAGATGTTGACATGAATAACAAATACTTGAGCTATAAATTATCAAGCATACCTCGTAAAAAAAGAAACGATCCTTAAACTAGTGTTATAGCACACTATTAGACCCCAGAGTCTCTTTATTTTCGATGCATGTGTATAGATAGGGCCATTGAAATCTTCATCTCTATCATTTATTACAACTGCCATAACTAGTGAAGCAATTGCATTCATGTTCTGCATATATTACGAGTGGCAATTATGTGGGGCTCATAATGTTGAACCATATAAGGTCATATCAAAGTAAAGCTCCTCATCTTAAAGCACCTTGACATATTTTACATGACAATCAGCAATTATTCAAACCTTATTCTTCATAAATAAAAGACGTATAACTTGAGGAATATCATGGATTAGATAACACAGACACAAGTAGAACTCTAAACTAGGTTTAGTTGTTTCAGAAATAAGTTCCCTGTGGTCATAGTCATGAAACTTATAAGCCACCGCCCTGTTGTAGCCAGCGAGATCAGAAAACTCCTAAACCACAGTGTCACGATGCCTTTCTAAGCTTCCATTAGGTAAAGAATACAATCTGGTAATTAATTTGGTTGCAAACTTATAGAAGTGTAATGCCCCAGCAGTTGTTATGATGACGTCATAAGGGTTCAAAAGTTCGAAGTCAACAATCAAGGTACCAGTTACTTGATTAAGGATTGCATTTTTAAAAAAAGCTTTCTAGATGTCTTGCAATTAACTAAAATAGGATTCACAAGCATAGCCTCCCCAAAATTCAGGGATTTTTACAAGACCGAGGCACTCACATGGTCAAAATTTTAAGTGCATTTTCACTGTATGCAATTATCTTTAAAGTTTCCTCATCTAAGGCTAGCAAACATCCAAAAGGCTAGATGAGCTTTCCTTTTTGAATGTGACGAAGATAAGCTGTGGACTTGGACTATTGATCTTTACTAACTGAATTGGTGATTCGTGCTGAGCTTGAGTAATCAAATGAACTGTTAGAGTCTTCAAAATTGTCACGAAACTTTGCATCCACGGTGGGCTGAGCAATAATTCTAACACCAAGTTTTGATCTCCCAGAATTGCTAGATGAATGCCTAATAGCATTGGAAGAATTCATTCCTGTCAAGAAACTAAAAGAAGCAATTACTAGAAAATGACTCAAGTAACAGCAAACCCATTATTTGTAATGTATTTTAGGTTGTATAGGCTACATATATTTTACAAAGTATCCATTGCAAAAGTTATCATCGTTAACATAAAACACATACTAGGTGTTGCCTCGTTGAATTGATGAAGAAGGGCAATTAGCAGATTCAAATTTAGTCTCCTGGAGTTAGCAACGCTTCTAATTAGTTTATTAAAAAGAAGAGAAAGAAGAAGAAGAAAAGATTGGAAATGAGAATCATAAGCCTTAACATCCTTCTTTTCTCCTTATGATCAAAGAATAAGGAAAGTCTTTAGATATGATAAAAGTCGTAACAGTACTATGAAAGGATGGAAGTAAAGACAACGATTTTAAACTAACATGATCCTAATGTTGTAGTAGTTCAAAGAGAAATTTGACTCAATTGTTATCAACCTAGCAACTCAAATTTAAACCTAAAGCTCTAATACCAACTTTGTCATGTCTCAATCTTGGATCGTGACTAGCGCTAAAGGAACAGTAAACTTAAGGTTTACTAGACCATTAGCAAGCCTAAAATGCCATCAAATCCACATATCTATAGTAAAGATGAGATTTCAAAATGATCAAACTCATGCTGATAATAATCAAATAGTTCTAACAATATACAATACTCAATGTGCTACAATATTAAGATAGTTAATACAAGAGAAATCCAATATATACAAGACTACTGCAGCTCCAGAGTCAAAAGTCACCAATAAGCATACATCGAATCATCGGAGAGGAAGAAGACCGACAAAATGCCCTGTTAAAAGAGATTTGAAAAGAAGATCCTGAAAAAATAGTTGAGGGGAGTCAGACCTCACTGAGTGAATTAATATTATGGTTATGTTGTGCTCTCCTAAGGATTTCAAATGATACATATATATGTATATATTTATAATTTATTACATCTGTAATGCAATTTCATAACATAATGATTCTTTTTATAAACATGCATACATTTTGCATAATAATATCATATCATATGATCATCACTATCATAAATAATAGTGAAGCACTAACAAATGACCCTATGATAGACCCCTTACCCATAGACTATAGTTATAAGGGCTCTTTTGTTCCACATGGGTCACTTAGTCCAATGTATTGGACTATCGTTCGAGAGCCACACTCGACCGAATTGCCACAAGCTCACTATAACATGATTGCCATTTAAGAGCAAGCTCGACCGAATCACCACAATCATGCTACCTCTCATCTACCATATATAGGTTGGCGTCCGACAGCAAGCTCGACCGAACTATCCCAACCGAGTCATATCGAAATCAATAGACTCAATACTAACCCAAATCTATACCCGACTAATGACTCACTTTGCACACAGCCTAGGGACACCTACCAGGTAACTCATACTATAACAATCCTCCACATTATCACATAACAAGACAAGCACAACATTGCACAACAAAAATATGTATATATGTATGAATGTCATCCGTGCATATGAAAATAATGGTGGTTTCTTTTATGAATATGAAATTCTAATGTATGTTCATAAACATGAATATTAACTCACAGGTAGAATGTGATCCTTCGCACCAAACCTAGTGTCTTGAAGTAAAAGGTTTAGCTTCTGATTAATCTATAGAAAGAAAAGTCCTAATGAACATTAGGATTTAAAACTTAAACTAATTTTAGACACTCCGAGAATAAGGCCATAAATCAATATTAAAGAACTATATTTTCTATTTAAAAATGAAGATGACATGTTTTACAGAAGCTTACTGAAAATTTTGGCTAAGTTTCCCTGTAAAACAGACATCTCCCTTTCAAAAAAAAGGGTAATTCCTATAATGAAAAGACACTTCTATGACCACCAGTAATCGCAACTCAATTTAGGCCTCCAAACTATATGTCCATGCCTAATTGAGTCCACATTTACATTGCAAAAATTCATAATAAATCCAATCATAATTCAAGTATACCAATTTCTAACCCTTACACCCTTATTTAAACTTAATACATCAAGATATTCTCAATTCTAATTAAAAACAATTCAATTTAATCAATTGCATGCATTTATATAAGAACATAACCCTTTTAATTTTTTATCTCAAAAACTATAGAGAATTTCAATACATTTTTTATGAAAATTGATCTACAAAATATTTGGAAAATTTTAAAATTATTTCTGACCTTTTTGGGTTGGTCGAAAAATGACCACTATCACTAGAGCATGAGGTACATACACCGACATTGGAGGGGCGGTGATCTTCACCACCTACCTAGAAATGACGAGCTTACATCTAGGAATCCAATGACACTAGTCTCATGTCAAAACTCCGCCTAGTGCATGATAATCGAAGGTTGAAAGCTCAAAGGTGACCTATTCCTGTTCATTGGCAAAATGGGTCGATTGATGTTGGATTTCCATCTTTTCCTATGTTGTTAGGGCTGTTAGACATGATGGTTGTGTTAATTTCACCAAAAAATGACTAAAATAGGAGATCGGTGACTTACCTAAATGAATCAAAACTTCCAATCGTGATTCTTCAAAATCTAGGTTGTTTTTTGAAGAAACAAGTTTAAGGTTTTGTAGAAGGTCCCATGAGCTTTCTATAGAGCCCTAGGTAGTCGGAAAATGAAGTTATGAGTGTTAAAAGTTGGGAGTGAATAGTAACCTATAGGGAAAAGAGTTTAAGAGAGAAATAAACTTAGGCTTTCTTAAGCTCAACATATACTTTTATAGGCTTTTCTCTTTATTGGTCCATTATGAGTCATTTTAAAAAATTTGTATCATTACAAAGTTATTCATAATGTGAAATGGAATAAGAAAATTTTTCTTAAAGAGTATCAAAGTGAAAAAGAATGAAGGTAAAGAATAAAGTATTAAATTGGTAGTGGAAATTCTTTTTGCAATGGTCAGGATGTTATTGGTATTGTTGATAGTGCTATTCCTACCTAATAATAAAGGATTAATGCACATGATGTGAATAAAAGAAAAAGACAAGTGTCTAATATTTTTTCTCCACTATAACTCTTAGAGCTTAACCTTTAATTTTAAGTGCCTTACAATCTAAAAAAGTATCTCATAATGTAGATATGAAATGGCTAGATGGTGGTGTGATGCAATATATAATTTAATATTGCTCAGCCTTATTATTACTAGCCTATAATAGATGTTATTGCCTCTCATAATCCATAATATAAAACTCTTTCAATTGATGACTATACAGGTAATCTTCCAAGCAGCTCTATAGGTGAAATAAAAAGTTATCTCGATGTAAGAAAATGACTTGGGCAATTTATGAGTGTTCAATCATACATGATGGTTGGACAAATAGAATACATAAATCTATTATCAATTTTTTTAGTTTATTCTACTAAAGGGACAATGTTTTTTAAGTATATTAATACATCTGGCCCTGTAAAAGAAAAAGGATACTATGTTTATTTGATGAACTTATAAATGAAGTTAGGTTTAAAAATATTGTAAAGTTCATTACTAATAATAATTCTACTTATAAAGAGATAAGGAAAAGGTTTCAAAGAATACATAATTGTTTTTATTGGACTCTTTGTGATGTATATTGTATTGACCAGATGTTAAAAAAATATAGGAGATGCTAGATACTTTCCTATCATTAATAAAACTGTGCAGAAAGCAAGAAACGTGACTAAGTTCCTTTACAATCATTCATGAGTTCTGAATTTAATGAGAAATAAGTTCTCCAATAAGTTTTTCGTCTTACCATGATAAGGTTTGTGATTGACTTCTTATCACTTCATTATTTTGTTCTAATGAAGAAGAAGATTAGACAAAACATTTACAAGTGATAAATGAGTTACATCTCAGTATGCCAGATCTAATGCTAGAATGGAAGTTTCCAAAATTATACTTGAAGGTCATAAATTATGGTCTCAATGTCAATTTTTCATCCAAGTTTACAAGTTTTTATTAAAAGTTTTTTGTCTAAATAATAGTAATAAGAAGGTAACAATGGGTTATTTTTGTGATACCATAGAGAGGCTAATCTGACAAATAAGTCTTCTTTGCGTACACCTTATCTTGCAGTCATCAACAAAAGATGGAAAAGGCAACTTTATTTTTTGTTGTTTGTTGATGCAGTTTTTAGTTCGAGCATATATTTTAGACCAAGTTTGACCAAGAAAGTTGAAGTTAATAGAAAAATGTTATTATCACAACAATTGTTTCATATGAGAAGATGTAAAATCCCTTAGCTCGTAAATAGAGACATACAATAATAAGAGTGGTGATTTTGGAATGCTTATTGTAATTTGTCAAAGAGACAAACTTAATTTAAGTATAAATTTCTTTACTTTTGTTATTTGTTTGAAATTAATCATCACTTTGTTTTGTTTATAAGATTATTTTTGTTATGTTACAGTTCCTTAGTAGGATCAATTCAGAAGTGGTGTTATAGAATTACAAAGGTTTATAATTTGAATTCTGAGTCAAAGTGTGAGTAAAGAGGTATGAAAGGAATTAAAGTGCATTTGAATTTATTTATTCCAAAAAAACAAATTATAACACAAAATATTGAAGATTTGTTCTTCGATACAACTTAAAGCTTTAAGAAATGTATGTTATTATCATTATTAAGTTAAATATAATTTCGTACAATGCCTTAACAATTAATTTTTATTTATTTACTAAGACTCTCAATATAACAAATAATTGTATAGATCCAGCTGACCATATCGATCTTTTGGCGGGTTGAGTTTAGAAGGAACCATGTTTCATACATGAGAGTGATTTGGAAGATAATCCTAGATGTGTAAGTATTGACATTTTTTTTATACAACAATTTTGAATAATGGTGATAATGAGACCCTTCTCAATACTGAAGATTTTATACTAAATAAAAAATTAAAGACATTGTGATCTGAGCAAATATGACATTGAATGAAGATCCAAAATTTTCAT